>JABASP010000231.1:0-66099 GCA_019776565.1 Sminthurinus signatus
GTGTAAAGACATATAGGGCGGGAAACTTCTAACGCTCTGTCTGTCTAATCCTTAGATGGCCGAGCTGGTATTTCTTTCTAAGGCTGACACATATAGAATGCTAACAGAATAAAAGATTCAGCTCTCTCTAAAAATACTTGCACACTTTATTGTATCTGTGTTATGTTTTATGGTTAATATAGATTCTCCTGAAAATACTTCGGGAGGTAGTACAAAACCAAATCAAAATATTGAGCCTTGGCTGTTTAGCAGATTTAGCATTGGTATGTATATATATGCTGTTTTACAGTCATGATTTATATTCCATATAGTGTTGTATAATTTTATGTACTTGTATTAACTTGATGATTATGTCATTAATCTACAATAATAAATAAATAAATCATTAATAATTAACTTTTGTAAATATTCTCTGAAAAAAAAGGCTGGGCCTGCGGACTTCACGCAGATTGGACGGAATTAACAACGTGAGAAAAATACCTATATACTTGATTATTCCATTTATTTTTAAAATTTTGGAAATCCCAACAGTTTTATTAATGCACAATAATTCATAAAAAATAATTTTTCTCCTTTGTTTGTTTTTTTTAGCTGTGTTGATGCTGAGTTAGATAGAGTTCATGGGTGTCCAGTGAAAAGGAGATACTTTTATGTTACAATGGTTAGAGATCCAATACATCGCTTTTTATCGGAATTTCGTAAGTACCTTGTTCTTTACTATTTTACTATTTGCTGTTAGTTTATTTTATTTAATTACCAACAATTTCTTTAACTTCTAGTTATCTTATTGTTCATTATACAATTATTAATGAATCGTTGATATCGTTTTGTTTTACAAAATAGGTCATGTCCAAAGAGGAGCTACTTGGTATTTTATAACTAAGCAAAAAGAAACTAACACTTTTTATTTTTTATTGTATAAAAATATTGTAATTAAATACTTTCTACAATATTCTTCTCATTCATTGTGTTTTCTATATCCTAGTTTACTTATATAAAATGAAACTTCGTTGTTTTGTTTTGTGTACATGTAGGAAAGCGTCTCGACATCATTGTAATGGTAGATTAGCTACAAAAGATGAGTTAGGAAGTTGTTATATGGGTAGAACGTGGGCTGGTGTTAAACTTTCGGATTTTTTAAACTGTGAACATAATTTAGCATTTAATCGACAAACAAGAATGTTAGCTGATCTCACTTTAGTTGGCTGTTACAATAAGTACGTTCTCAATTAGTACAAAATATACATAATTATACAAAATGATCCGAAATTTAATGGTGGTATTTCTATTTTTTTTATTTATCCATGATTTTTTTATTGTATATTTTTAGGAGTTATATGCCTGAACAGGAAAGAAATAGAGTAATGTTAGCCTCAGCCAAAAGAAATCTAGAGTCAATGGCTTTTGTTGGTATCACAGAAAACCAAAGAGTAAGTGTACTTTTGTTTCACATTATTATTATTATTAAAAAAAACTAATTATAACTATTATGTTTATTAGAATTTACAATTGCTGTGGGCTAAATACTAAACGCATGTTTCTAATATTAAAGTTTTTCATTTTTATTTATTCCTTTTTTCCTTTAGATATCACAATACGTTTTTGAAGAGACTTTTAAGGTACGATTTCGAATACCTTTTACACAAAATGAAGATACATATTCAAAAGCAACCCTTTCAAAAGCTTCACCGGAAGAATTGGAAATGGTACGAAATGTTAATAGTTTAGATTTAGAATTGTATGCATTTGCTGAACAGTTACTTCATTCTCGTTTTAATGAGTTAAAATCCACTGATCCTGATTATGATGATCATTATAAATTTCTTGGAGAAGAAAAGGGAAATCATTTTTCTTGGTCAGAAGTGGAGAACGAAGAGTGAAAATGGAAATGATTGTTTATTTAACAACAAAATACAAACTATTAAAATTATATAGTTTGTACTATTATTTTTTACGATCATCTGTTTTGTATATAACATGTTAAGTACAGTGTATTGACTTGGGAAATTGCCATGTTATATATCAAAATACTATTGCCTCTGTCCATTGTATAGCTATAGGATTTTTATAATGTATTGTAGTATGTACACACATATCGTTCCACTTGTGTACAGTACACAGTGTACATAGTATATATATGTACGAGTAATACTTTTTGCTTTTTGCTAAGTTTTTTTTTTGTTTTAAAAAACACTGATGCAAAAATTTACAATCTATCCGTCACTTTTCCTCTTGAGATTGTTTTTACCTTTAATTTTAAAGTATCAAAACATATTTGCATGTGTTTTATACTACGCTCGCAAGAATTGAAAACATGATTGTAAATTATGGATTATTGGAATAAGGACATACTAATAATACATAATATATACATATAAGAACATACTAAGAGGTTGTTATACATTTACTACTACTTAATTGTTATCGGTGTAAAAAAAGCAGTGGCAGTAATTTAATGGATATTATATTATTATTATTATATTTACTGAAAGATTAGAGAGAGAGAAAGAGAGGGGGTTGTCTCACGTAGTTGAATTATGAAAAATGAAGCAAAAGCATTTAAAGTTTCAAGCGTTTTGTATTTTTAATTTACTATAAAGTATGAATAATTACCAAAGGCCACTATAGTGAATATATTATAGACAAATAATTATTTGTTTGAGCATATTGTAGTTAAGTTGTTATTATTTATAGAATTTTAGTATGTTTCTTGCATTTTTTTTTGTATTATATATTATGTACAATTGGAATCTCAAATTCGCATTTTGAGGAAATTTATGTGAAGCTGTAATAATATAAAATAAGTAATATATCATAATATTCATTTATATATGCATTTCGAAAAGTATTTAAACGGTAAAGGAGACATATAATTTATAATAATTATTTAAAAAATATAGGCAATGGCATTATCATTGTCCACCTACTATTTTGTTTTATAGAGCATAATATATATATATAATACATATATATATATACACTGTAATATATGAACTTTGTACTAAAAGAATCTTTTATGGCGTCGTATAATATGTATTCATCGCATGAACTTCGCAAAACATATTGCATACTAATTGTAATGATCAAATTATGAAAATATAACAAATATATACATATATACATATATATTATACGGTATACTATTATACTATACTATAATGTACAAACTAAACATATAATGTATAACACTACACGATTATATACATAATCAATCACTGATCACAACTTTATTATGTGTACAGAACAAACTATTTTTACATAATATATATACAATCAGGTTTCCCCTATAATATAAAATCTTGTTTTTATCTTTGTAAATGTGATGATGATGATGATGTCAACTAATATTGTTATAAAACTCGGTATTAGATATTATGGTATATGGGTATAAAATATTATTTATTCTGAAGGAAAGTTATATATTATATGTAGCTATAAATATAGCTGAAACAGGTAGCTACAATCATGTAAGTATTTAAGTAAAATAAAATACAAGTACAACAATATCATATATGTTATGTATGTTCTATGTATAAGTATATATATATATCTAAATAATGTTGTATCACGTATCTGCAAGCAATTAAAACATATCATAAATATCACAAAATAATCAAAGGAGTAAAAAGTTAGTGAAAAAAAAAACTATCTTTATATTGTGTTTTATGCAGGAAATGTTTCTTCAATATAATATATATGCATATACATGCTGACATGTATACTATAGAACCTTTGTTCTTGAATCAATGTAATGTTTCAATTTATATTATGTTCTATTTGTACTGATAATCTAATTTTATGCGAGAGACAGAAACTATAGTATGATAACCATAAATATTTAATTTATGTCAATTGTAAGGAAAAGCTAATTTTGATCCATGTAAATAAGTATTTACACTTATATATGTGGGATGACACTGTGTGAATACTGATTCTAATAATGAAAATGTTTATGTACATATATTCTGCTCAAATTGTATGAACTCTCATCAGTGGTAGTACTCATCATGTTCTATATTTTTTAATAATGGGGCAATATCGTCCATGCTATACCATATATACTTACCATGTATTATTTATATTCCCAGATGTCTGATTTATTTTGTAAGGTACGATCAATGTACTGATCACACATGCAGCTATTTTAATTCTTTTTTTGTTATTTAGAACAAAAACCAAGACTAAAACGAAAACGTATAATACATTATACATTATAGTAAATGTAAGTATTATATACTTGGAAAGTTTTTATAAGCTACTGAGAGAGAACATAATATAATATAATATGCATGTATATGCATTACCAAGATCGTTTTTTGCTGATATGTTAAAAAAAAATATCATGAAAGTTTTGGTATTTGCCTTTGAAAGTATTTAGTTGTCTTTTTATACTATACTATACTCTGTATCTTATATCGTTGATTTCCTAAACTTTCTAAACAATGGTGCACTTTTTTGACTTAAGTAAACAATATAAAAAATACTAAAACATCAAAAAGCAATAAAAAAAAAAGATACTTACTCAATAAGTTAAAACGATGGATGATATAGGAGTTTTTCGATTTCATTTATTTAAAAGTGTACATGTATGTGTAAGTACTTTTAGTATAATGAAAATGGACGCATTATTATATGAACGCACGTCATACACACGCATGATGTACTTACTTACTTTTCCGGTTAAAATGCTAAAACCTTTTTTCGAGTTGCTTGCCTGAGGTCTGAGGCCTGCGTCAATAAAATAATCTCATTATATTTATTTCCAAAATTTTAAACTTTCTTACTTGTATTCTATCAACGATTTTCTTAAGGCCACAATGGGCGTTTGGTCTAAACACCTTTAAAACAGGATATGCACAGTAAATGAGTCTTTTTATGAAATGTAGCGAACGTACATACATCATACATAATACATACTATACATGTATTATGGCATATGGCATAAATAAAATTGAAATACGAGTTGTCTAACTATATTACGTTTATCACATCTGATACATAAGTCTTTCCTACTTGTATACGAATATAAATATAAGTGATATTCCATATTCAAGGTGATTTCAAAACTTTTGTAATAGAGGTTTTATTGATAATTAATGTGTAGATGTGACTACAACTATAAAAAGTTGTAGAACATTATAAATGTAATTTAAATATTTTTATAAAAACTTTTGAAAAGTTACACTGGCAAACGTTGTTCTGTAGATTTTGGACCCTTTTTTGTCATCATAATATCCTATGGACATATAATATATTTTATCTTATAACTTTTTTACACACAATATTAATGACACTTTTAGAACAAAATACGACGACGGGCATAAAAAACGCTGTAGAATATTATACACTCTCAATACACCCCATGAAGTCTACAGGCATAGGTACTAAATATATTTACAGTAGTTTTCTACTATACATTATTAGTTTTACGTTTTACTTACAAACCATATTATGTAGAAGATAAACCATTTATTCACAAATGTACGTGAGTATAAAGTATATATATATATGTTATATTATTACGATGTACCATTTTATGTGATGAATATAAATACTGATAATTGCTGACTCATAAAAAGGTTATTATATATAAAGTTTAAAGGTACAAAAGAGAAGATTTACATAATATTATAATATTTTTGTATGTGTGATGTGTGACTGGATTATGTATTGAAATTTTAAAATTTCAATATAATATGAGACATAGTATACTTACCTATACAATGCTTTACTCATTTACGGCTAAATCGTATATTTTTAAAAAATTCTCACATGATTACATAATTAACTTAATATATATATATGTTCCAGTACTACATAAAATATATCGACTTATATAGCCAGCTATACATATGTATAATTATTCAATTCATCAGTACCAAACATACATATGTTCCGTAACCTGTACTCATTCTGTATAGTATATTATGTTAAACTCTGTATAATATATTACATTATATCAATACTCTATTCGGTTGTTTTGGAATTATTATAATTTATAATGTACTTACTTATGCATAGTGTGTACTACATAACATTTTTACTGTTAAATTTGTCTTATGAGCACAGTTATATATAATAGTAGTAATTATATTAATTATTATTATTTTTTATAGAAAGTATTGCTTAAAGTTGTTTATTATTTATAGTTGGCAACCACATAAATGAACAATATTTTATGACATTATTATGTACAGTTTATGTCATAAATCATAAACATTGTACCCTGTGCGCTAATTCAATGCGTTTAGATGATTTCAACTTCATTTTCATTATAGTTTCTTAATTCGTATTGTTTAATACAAATTACTCGGGTTGAAGTTTCCAATAACAAAAAAAATACACTACGTTTTGACTTCTGAATATATAGTAAAATAATCCAATAAAATTTTCCGACTTTCCTCTATATATTCATTATCATAAATCACAATGTAATATGTTGGGTGGAAGATCTCTATAAGTAATATATTATAATATTTTGCAACCACTTTTTAGTGTGTACACATAATAGTGGAAGGTACATACTTATTTGTTTTACATTGAATTATTAGAATACAAGACGAAATATATTTCACAATACAATGATATAAATCAGCAATGATAACTTTGCTAACCCATTACCCCATACGTATGAATTATGGAAGTACCTATATATATATATACATAAAACGTAAAATATGATTAAATATTTTCAACCAAGTCTTGCCTTATTTTTTCAAGTAGTAAAGGTTCTATTAGAGTTCTACAAAAAGAAAAAACACTACACTATAATATATGCTAATAGTCTAAACCCTAACAAAGAAAAACTGCTTTGAAATTTGTAATTTATCAACACAGTATATATAAAAAAAACTAACTGAATTGATTCAAAAAAATTATAAGACCAGATAATTATTTTTACTATCATTTAAATATATTGTGTAATATTGTTAAACAATGTTGCACATATTGTACAATGTACAACAGAACCTATAGGAAAACAACTTAATTGAGAAAATACATATTTATATATTTATATTATATTAAATATAGCTAAAAAGAATTTAAAATACATCCAAGTACTGCATAAATATATAGAGAGGACTCACCAGTAGATCTTTTTTAAATTAGTATACCTATTATACGACTCATGTATTAGACAATAACCGGCTATAGATTTCTTATTTAGCAGTTGAGTATTGTGAGATGTAAAATGAGTGTTAATTAGCTTTCAAATTCATAACAATTTGTGCATGATATTTTAAGAGTACTTAAAATAGTATAATCAGAAGTAGTAGAATATATATTATGTAGAATAGTAGACAATACTCTTTAGAATATTATCTAATATCTAAATGTTTGCCAACTTTATCACATATTAAAATATTAGCTCAGTGACAAAGCTGTATTGATAGTCATATAAAATATAGTATATAATACACTGTATTAAATACAGTTTCGTACTTTGTCTACAGTTTGTTGTATGTTGTATTTTAGTATCCTTTTTTTTATGTTGTACTATGATATTTTTCTTTCATTCATTCATACTTATTTTTGAAAAGTATCTTTTGTAAGTCATATAAGTAGTTAAGACATGATAAATGAATAATAATAATAATAATTACTGTCCACCATTATTATCATGGTTTCATTAAATTCTTTTTATTTAATTTTTTTTGTTTTTTTGTTTTTACTTTTTTTGATGTGCCATTCGATGTTTAACTGAACTAGATGTATGGTCAACATCAGAGGAACCTCCAGGCCCTTTTCCATTATCCCTCTTGACTTTCCATAGAATTAAATCTAATGCACTTCTGGCATCTTCTGCAGAATCGTGGCCAGCATCTCCATCTTGAATTAGTTTCTTTAAATGTTCTGAACATAGATTTCGTAGAGCTCCTAGAAAATAATGAAAAAAAACAAACAAACAACATACATGTAATGGGTATAGTAGTTATAATACTCAATACTTATACGACAATAAACAAATGTAAGGTTTGGAATACATAATACATAATACTTTCACCAACTTTTAAAAGGTGGACCACGTTTATGTGGAAAAACTAAAGATGAATCAATGACACAGCTATGAATGATTTTCAAAGCAATTAAATCTGATTCTAGTGAATGTCCAATGAGGATAGTATTTGGTCGTAAATTTGCTAGTAACATGATTTGTACATCAGATATTGTAATCTTGCAAGTTTCAAGTTGTTCTTCAGTTATTCCACTATAGCGAGTGTTGTAGTCTAAAACGGGATTAGAAGGTTTCACTAAACTATCATATAAAACCTTTCCATCAACTCCAACAAATGTAGCACGAGCAAGCTCTATCCCATTTGTAGTATATATCATTTCACAATCACATGCGACGATATCCCAAGGGTTTGTACCTATAATTTTAATGATTTAACAAGACAACGTGTACATAAGAACAAGATATAATGCATTATGGAATAAGTTTCATAAAAAAATCCTAAATTAGTATTATTATTATTAAGCTCTTTTTTACCCATGGTTTCTGGTGGACCGGGATTTAATACAGCCGAAACAAAATTTTCAGAACTTTTATGTGCATGTACATGACAAGGTGACGTACAGCATCCTGAACTAGAGACATCACCACCACAACAAGAAAAATGAGCAGCAGTATTTCCCGTTCTCGTTCCTCTTGCATAACGTCGACCGAAATGATACGTACATGGTTCTTGGATAGTTGGAAATCCATTTTCATTAATTGTATAGCTTACACCACACCGGTCACAGGTTTTTCTTTTGGGGTCATCAGATACCGGAGGAGCATCATCACGAGGTTTTATTATTGCGACTCCTACATATATATAAATATATTATATATTATATGCATGAATAGATTTATGTTTATACATATTACGGACAAAGAATGAAAAAAGGCAGATACTTTTTACACTTTATACTAACAAGCATAAATACTGCGTACTACATATACATGGATAAATTTTGAATTTTGTAGCTTTAATACAGAAGAAGTATATTTACCTTTTTTATGTGAGTCTGGATGTTTTCTTGGATATCCATTTTCAATTAGTTCACTATTTGTCATTAAGTAATGTTTTAAAGCTGTGTAGAGTTCATTGCCAATGGGATTAAAGGTACTTTTCTTATTTAAAAATGATATATTTGAAGATTTTCCAACTAATATATCATAATGTGAGACAACATTTCCCGTTTTTAGTGTATGTTCGCCTGAAAATGCAAAGAAAATGGAATGAAACAGAGTATTGACTATGAGTTTATTTTTTTTTCATATTTTAGTAAAATAAATAATATAGATATTATTATGTATTATATTAATATTTATTGATCATTGATTATTATATATAGTATATAGGTGCCGATATAATAAGAACAAAAGAATAGACTAAAATTTAAAAAAAAAATTGAATAAATGAATAAATCCAAAATACCTGTAACATTTCCATCTCGACATTCTCGCCTCAAACGTGTTATAACAGAAGTTGCTGAAGACATATAAACTGGCTTTGAATTACATTTTGATACAATTGCCTTTTCTTCTGCTTGAGCGGATAGAGCTGCTTCAGTACTTGTTGAATATTTTTTGAGGCATTCTTGATAAATTTGATCTAAAATTTTTTGTCTTACTATAGAAGGTACTTTGGTACTGATATCTGTAGCTATTATTGGACGATCCGCACTCGGATTCTATATTGTAATAAAAAATTATACAATATTTTTTATTTTATCATCTATTTTATATGTTTTAAACATTAAATCATTTAATTTAAATGATAAAAAGATATATTATGAATATCAAATAAAGTACATATAGATATTATTTATAATAATATATTATACATACCGAAACAACTGTCTTTTGATGTGCTACACGACGTTCTCCTTTTGGAATAGTTTGACTAAGTGTAATAATAGGATTTGATCCATTTTGATACTCATTATTACTACTACTACTACTATTATTCTTATTATTATTCTTATTAGTTGCAGAACTGAGTGATGATGATGATGTACCTCCAACTAAGAGGTTAGATTTGCTATTATTATTATTATTATTAGTGGCCGTGGAAGTGAAAAAAGGTGGTTTGACAAGAGCACAAACATTTGATACATGAGCTATTCTACGTTTGTTACTATTCATTGGCTGCTTTGATTCGTTACTATTTTCTCCCAAATTAGTTGCACTAGAATTATATTGTTGTTGTGGTTGTTGTTGTATATTCGGACTAACGAGTGGGATTTCAATAGGTTTTTGAACTGCTGCTCTTCTTAATAATTGTTGTGCTGGAGATTCATATGATCTTGCAGGCTTCATTTTTGATTCGGATAGTAGTAAGGATGAATGTAACCTCTGTTCAGCACCATGGTGTGCCATTCGTCTTTTACCTACTATAATTTGAGGCTCATGAGTGGAAGTTGTCGTTGCTGAAGTTTTTAAATCGTCAGTCTTATTATCATCTATTTTTGTATTAGTACTACTGGATTCTAATTTTTTTTCGGTTTCTTTCCCATCATATTCTTGAAACATTTGAAAACATTCTAGAGCCACTCGATCAGCATCTTCTGGTTCCTCATCTGATGGATACAAAAATTCCTTTGAAACGTCTTCAGATAAATCTATATCCAACTGTGGTGATAATGGATAATCATCTAAATTAATATCGTCATAAACACTGTCATCATCATCATCATCAACAACAACTACTCCAGTATTATTATTGCCACTATTATTTTGTTCAGACTTATTACTACTAATACTATTACCACCACTATTTAAATTTTCAGATATTTGGTCTAATTCTTTGGACTTTTGTTGTTTTGATATAGAACTTGAAGAAGAGGATGATGTAGATTTGCTTGATGTATGTTTATCCTTTGAATGACTACTACTTTTACTACTACTCGATGAATGTTTTGATTTTGAAGAAGAACTTTTTGATGGTGATGATGAAGATTTTACTTTACTACTACTACTGCTGCTTCTATGAGATTTCTTTTTGTCATCAGATTTTGATAATGATTCTTTAGACTTATCTTCACTTTTACTTTTACTAGTACTTGAACTGTCGTGTTTTCGTTTACTACTACTACTATGACTACTCCGATGAGATGATGAGGAATGACGTGAATGATGATGAGATTTTGATGATGATGATGATTTTGAAATTTCACTCTTTTTAGTCTTATCACCACTATCTTTTTTCTCTAAAGTTGAAGAAAGATTTGATTTACTAGGATTAATACTATTTGTTTCTTCTTTTTTTTCTTCTTTTACTAATAAACTAAGGTCATTAATTTTTGTAGAACTTTTACTATTCCCGTTATTATTATTATTATTGTTACTGGTATCTATTATTTCAGACTCAAATTTGTCTTCTAACTTAATACGTTTTCTTGCTTCACCATACATATTTGTTTTACTATCATTGTCTTCATTGACTCGTTTGAATTTATCCTCATTCCGTAATACATTTTTTGATGATATATTCTTTTGTTCGAAAAGCTTTTGAGGTGATGTATTTGGTTTTTTATATTGGTGTTGTGTATTATCATGATCAGTCTGTTCCAAGTTTGATTGTTCCTTTAGCTCTTGAAATAATTTATTATTGGATGAGACTGAAGATCCACTTGAGTAGGATGTGGATGTCGATTCAGATGTACTAAATGGAGTTGATCCTAAAGAAAGAAATAAGTATATATTATTATAGTTATAGTACCATGAAAAATTAAAAACTGTGTATATTATATGGATTTGTGAAAACAATATTATAGTTTTTAGTCACAAAAGTCACCACACAATCCACAATCACATACAAAAGGCAAGGCGAGGATAACAAATAAACAAAAATAGTTTTTCAAAATCAATAAAATGAATAATGAATTTTGCTAGATTCAATACTTTGTTGTTGTGGTAAATTATTTTTTTGTAGGGCCTTGTGGTATAATTATTACCATGGCATGATGTGTATAATATTTAATATTATATTATAAAGTACAACAAATATTTAATTTATAATAATTTATAATCTAATCGGAAAAATATGATTATAAAACATACTTTCAGTCCCTTCGTCATCATCAAAATCTACTCCTTCAACTCCTGATGCCTCTCTTCTTGCAGCTTCAACATCTAGAAAACGACAATCAATCAAACGATGACATTATATAAATTCACATAATATAATGATTGAGGACATACATGATACATGAATATAGTATTCAACTGTATTGTTTACTATTATTATAATAATGATATTAACATACCTGATCGACAATGACGAAAACTACAATGAGGCCTTTCACATAGACCTACTACATAATATGGGCAGGGGAATAATCGAAAAAGTCCTACAGTCGGCAACATTTTGTTCGTTTTAACAGTATGTGTAAAAAGTATAATTTGACTAATACACTTTTAATAATAATATTATAAAATAAAATTCCTCCTTGATTTCTTCAAATACACTAGATTAAAAGGAAGTGTGATGATGTGAAGGTATTTTAACGTTCAACGGGGTTTTTTCTTTGAAGAATTGGGAACACACTGAAAGCAATCATGATTTCATCTCAAACAAATGAGCTTAAAATACATTTCGTTGTCACATTAAGTAATCATCCATAACTCCATAACCTGTAAATAAATAAGTTTCAAAAAAATATAAACATAATATAATATACTTCTACAAGTTTTATATTATTATAAGACATAATATACTACTTGTAATAATATAATATTTTAATATTATGATAAAATTTTTAAATGAATACATACATTAGAATTGTAACATAAATAATGATGTTTCTTTATTTCCAATGTTGGAATTTTGTATCCATTTTATAATTAGTAATTAAATAGAGTTCACACGAGACTATCCACTGTGTAAACATTTTATTAAAATGTCGACAAGTATAAACTTTAGTAAAAACAAAACGAAAATTAAATTTTTGAAATGTTTGTATGAAAAAAAGTGACAACTATCAATATCAAAATTTGATACTTAATTTATATCAATTGAAAATTGAAACAACACTTGTCAAATTCCACAAGTACTTGTATTGTAAATAAGCCGAAAAAAAGAAGGAACACTTTAGAATTGTTGATGTTTGTTGTTGAGTTATGAATCACGGATCGTCATTCAACTTTATAAACTATTAAACATAATAACAATTATATCTAAATATGTATTTATATACAATTAATTAATTAATTAATTATTAGGCTATTTAAAGTCATCATTATTTGGCGACGATTTTTTAAGACCGGGAAAATTAAGATTTGAATCCGCTTTTGGTCGGCACATTTTTTTTTCTGTGGTGTGTTTGATTTTATTTTGGAAAATTGTTAATTAAAACGAAAGGTAAGTTGTATCCAAATTTTGTTTTGATTATTAACTAATATAATTTAAATTTGTATCATACTCTTTATTTTTTAATTCATCCATACATACTGGAGTTTATTTTTGTAACTTTTTCCGTGTTATAAAATAATGTATAAAAGTTACCTACCACGTGCTACGTGTTGTATGAGTTTATATGCTTGAGATCTATACAGGTTTTGAAATGAGCAAATGATAAATAAGTAATTATTTACAGCACTGCAACTATAAACATGACTAAAAAATATTAAATTTAATTAAAAGAATAATTCTTACTTTGTACAACTTTAATAATAATAATTATTATTATTATGAATTTTTGTTTTTAAATTAAGGCTTATAAAATGGATGACAGTCAAGTACTAACGGAATCAAATAGTTCTAAATTGAGCTATCAAGAAAAGGCTGAAAGAGCTTCCATCATTTCCAAACCAATGGCTTCAAAGAAATTATTCAAAAAATTAAATAAACTTGTTAAAAAAGGTAAGTAAACGATATTATGCATATATATGTATGTATTTAGTAGTTGGAAGTTGTAACTCCATTTAGATGGTGTTTAAACATGTACATAATAATATGTATTATCATGTATCTACGCTGTGTTTCGTAAAATGGTTTTGTTTTTCAAAATTAATACTTTGAAGCTCATATGATTATTTGTGGTATCATTTTTACGTAATTAATTATTGTTATATTAGATGTATATGTATTTTGATGTTTGTTGTTTATTTTGCTTTGTAGCCAGTCAAGAAAAAACATATCTCAGAAGTGGTCTTAAATTAGTACAAGGAAAGATTTTAAAAGGCGAAAAAGGGTAATAAAAGATACATTTATTATTATTTGTTACTTTTGGTTCATAATTTTATAACAATTTATTATGTATTATGTACATATATACTAATGACTTGGTTATTAATGTTGTCTTTTCTCCTTTCTTTTTTTAAAAAAAAACAGGATCGCTGTTATTGCTGGTAATGTTACACCTATTGAAGTTGTTTGTCATATGCCAGCATTGTGTGAAGACAAGAACATTCCTTATGTTTTTGTACCTACTGGTAAAGACTTGGGTGTTGCAATGGGAGTGAAACGTTGTTGTCTTATCGTCCTTGTCCGAAGGAATGAAAAGTATGGTGAACTTTATGATGAATGTTATGAAGAAGTCAAATGCTTACCACCTCCAGAACCCATCGATTCTCGTCCAACATAGACAGTAAATAAAACAAGTAAAGTTTTTTTTTTTTTTAAAGATGATAAAAGTAATATTTTTACTATTTCAATATAATAATAATAATATGTACTATAATATATAATATGTTAGGTTTATTCTGAATACAAACTTAAAAGCGTACAGCGTACTACATATCCTAGTTGTTAATTTTTATCATTGGTACTAAGATATCATAATGAAACCCAAAACTATTTACTTTTTCCTCACCAGCAAACTTTTTAATCATAACTAAATGTTTGTTCTTTTTTTTTATACTGTGCACCTCAGTAAATATGTGTGTAGTACTACATGTGTATGTCGTTCGAACCATAATATTATATATTCTTTTCATTTCGGTCAATTCTAAATTTTTAAATCTTTAACATAGTTTATGATATGGAGGAAAAAGGTACATAATATATTATACCTCTGACAATATAGTATGTAATATAAATGTAACATGTACAACGTACATTACTCGTTTTTCTCAAAACATTTTCCTAATAGGTTTTTGAAATAAGTAGCTTTTATGTATTCTTGTGTTCATGTACTTTAAAGTAATAGTAGTAATAATTTTTATTACTGACAACAGTAATTGTAATGTTGTAATTACATAAATGTTTTTATTCTGTTGGGTCAGACAGTTCTTTTTTATTGTACAGATGTCTAGCTACATTTAAAACGAAAACTCTTTTCAAAGACATTAAAAATTAGATGAATTTCAAGGGATTCATAAATATTAAATATATTTATAGAGGATAATGGAGAAAGATTGGAAGCATTTTAGACAGGAGTCCTATCATAGGACATAATATATGTACATATATGAAAAACTTTGTTTTGTTTTGTAGACTTAAACATATTATGTCTGTTTTAAAAAAAAGTGTTAAGCTACAATTATACTTGTGTAGTAGAAATTTGGACATTAATCATTCGTTGTCAATAAAGGCTGACCAAAACAATATTAAATGAATTTTGAGAAACTAATGTTATCAAATTATATTATGCATCTCAACTTTTTATAACGTTTTTTTTGCATGACATGAAACATGAAAATGCTTGAAAAAGCATCATATTTTGTCCAAATAAAATGAAATAATCAGGATGGATCATCAATAATTTTTTTAAAAAAAAACTTTTATTTGATTTAAAACAATAAACAATCATACCTAGTAAACATTCTAACTACTAATAATGAGAATAACAATAATATTAATTATTATTAGTATAGTATGCTATTAGTAGATGTACAATATAACATATATGAACTTTATCGACCATTTTAAGTTTTTGTATAATATTTTTTGAATGCTTTGTAATAATAATTATTGTTATTATTATAATAGCACATAGTCTTTAAATATAGGGAATCTTCTCGACCATCAGTCTTACAACTACTTTGGTATTAATTATTAGATATTTTTTGTAAAAATCATATCAAAGTGACATCCTTATTATTGTTTCTTCTTGGACTTTTTATTCTTTTGCTACTCAGAAAAGGATGTTCTTATAATACAATAATATACTATTATAATATTTGTAAGCAAGAATATATATTATATCAATGCTTATAGAAGTGTATAGTTGTTTAATTTATCCATGTGAGGACATACATTTTATTCACATTACTTACTACACTTTATGCACATGGGTTTTATAAACTATCAGTATTTTATCTATTTATTATGTTTTTTTTTTACACAACATATTATATTTATGCGAATTGTACCTATGTAGTTTATTCTATAATCATATATTTAATGGAGAACATTTTGCTCATCTACTTTTGTATAGGAATTCACGATATATTGCGTATTTTAAAATAGCAGCGTAAGGCAACAGTCAAGTTATCAACTCGTATGTGAATCATAGTTGATAGTTCCTTCTTGTTTCCATAATATTATTATATCTATAGAGGTATTTACTTTTTTTTTCATCATCATCATCATTTCCATTGTCCAAACCAGTGGTTGAATTACATGAAGAATGTGATTCGAAGGAATGTAAAACTCACAAAAAGGCGTATCAGCATGCTCAAGTTTAGATCTAAATGTCAACTTTTTTTTCTTCAAAACTTCTATGTATACCTATAACCTATATACATAGCATAATATTATATTATATTATTTTTAAACTTAGATCAGTGAATACTGGCATCTCTTAGTTTTTGATATTTCCTCTCTAAAACATTTTGTAAACTCGTATTTACTATGGGCTTGCATTTAAATGTGTATATAACATATATATTTTCATAGAGTCAAGTAATAGCTGATCTTCTACTTTATGTATCATAATATATTATACTTGTCCACTTCTGTTGTTGTACTTTGAATTTTAAGTGGAAAAATGTATCATAAAATGATGAATAGGTTAGTTTTACAATTTTCAAAAAACGCAGGGAAGGATAAATACAATATATATATATATATATATACTATGGTGTAGATTGTAATTTATACAAGCAATGCAATAGCAACAAAGATATATAAACGTAGGGCTTATGTGAGTAATTTGATACAATTCATCACATTAAGTGTATTTATTTTTATGTATTCTTGTCCGACATAAAAAATACGATATGATTGTGCATTTTTTTTTTTACAGTTTTTTAACATTTTGCAAATTTCTGAAAGACAAATCTCACTCGTTTACATTGTAAAACTATATACATATATAATGTATGTACGTGCCATGGTTTCGACTATACAGGGTTTTCTTTTTTATAGGCAGGTCTCGAGTGATTTGTGGGTAAAGTAAATGTAATAAATTTACTTGAAAGTTGAAAGTAGGAACAATTACTGAGGCGTTTTTTTACGGAATTACTTATGCCTTCATTTTACTATTATTAAAAAGAATGCGATATGAAAAGCCATTCATACTTTCAAAGGGCTCGGTTCTGGACCAAGCGTGTTAATTAGTAATGAAATTGTTTTCAGTATTTCTAAGTACTATCAAAATACCCCTTACACAATATAATATACATTTATCATTATTTGCTTGTATTTATGTATTTTTTAAAAAGAAGAAGATCATAGCATATTTTAGATTCCCAGTATATCCAGTAACATGATATTCTAAATTCGTCAACATGAATTATTACTATTTGTAATAAACGCAAACATAAGCGTAAAGACAATGCGTATTAACATAACGTGCATATATAAGAGATAGAAAATATAAAATTAATTCAATTTCTTACTCACAATCAGTCTATGTTAAAAGTAAAAATGCACCGTATAAACTGTGTAAAAAAAATCTTTTAGAAGTTAGAAGTAACTTGGAATTGTAATTATTATAAAAAAATGCCTTCCGCGTTAAAAACTTCTAACTGTAGAATAATATTTTGACATTGTACGTTGTATATTAATTATTCTTTTTTTTAGGGTTTTTGTTTCAAAGAAGTATACATAAAAATTAAATGGGAAATAGGTTGATATCGTTTTTGTAGTGCTCATATCATTTATGCTGAATATATAGGTATTCAAATATTGCTCGATAGCTCAAAGATTGTGAAACAACTAAAAGAAAAACTATACAATGTACATATTTTATACTATACATACCAGAGAAATAAATACAGTAGTTGTACTTTCTCTCTCTAGTCTATACATCATTAGATCTATTGTTGCAATCTATTCTGATGAAATATGTGGGGAAGAAAGTATAGGTGAGATTTTTTAAAATAGTAGTATTTTTTCATACGTGTTGCTTTGAGCTATAACGTTTTACAGTTGCTTGTAACTATGAATTACGAGCTTGTGCACAAGGTCTCAAGAATGTAATGTTACACATTCAGTTTATGAATTACCTACATGTATATTATGTAAATAAATAAGTTAACTTTGAGCATGCATATGTTTATAAAAAATTTATAATAATATTATGTTACACATTGTACTTCAACATATAAATAGGAAAAAAAGAGAAAAATTGGAAATCACAGAAAATAATGAATGCTACACATATTCCTGTGGTGAGTATCTACTTATGTATTCATGATTCATAATTCATAAATACACATGTAGTTTGTTCATGAACAAGTAAAACACCTTTACGCATATATGTATGTAGTTATACATAATATATTATGTCTATAAAAGCTTTTTAAATATAAACAGTAATGTGCACACTTAAAAGAGTGCTATTAGCCATTGTATCTATGCGTATCATTTCCCTATAAATTATAGGCTATATTGTCACGTGTCATAACCACACGTCTTTCTTTTTCAAAAAAATTACTTTTGAAAACTGAACCTGAATCCGAAAAATGATTATAATTATTATTGATGGATGTATTTTGAACTCCACCCTTAACCTGTGTATACGCTTCAAAATTCTTATGCATATGTACATAGATAAAGTTCATTCAGTCTCGGGCCTTCGGCTCGCAGACATCTTCTCCCTAATTCTGAGCTAGACCTTTCTCATCACTAAAACTATACTCATGTTTTTTATCCTATATTTTTTATGCAATATAGATCATAGATAATAGTTACCAAAAAGTCTTTTTGCAAAAACATTATGTTATTATGCACTTATTACGAGAACCAGCTATCTATATTGTTGTCTTGAAACTTGAAAATGTTTAAAATTATTGTTAATTTGTGGATATATTATATATTACACCTCCTTGACGCTGTCCCTATATTTATCATGGTATGTCACCTTTCACTCCACTTTCCATTATAGACTCTCGACGTGATTTTCCAGAGAAACAAAGGCAACCAGAGTTATTTCTTTTTCGTCCCTTGTCTGGGTTTTCCAACTTGTAGCGTTCAATGAGGGCTTTCTGGTAGTAGTCAAAATCTTTGACGTACCTGTACAAAAGAGATTGAAACAACATGTAATTTTTATGATTAATGTGTATTAGAAATTTGAAGGAGGTTTTGTATTGTTCTCATAAAAAGACTTGAATTTTTGAAAATAAAAAAAGAAACTTTTTGAGAAAGTTTTGGAGTTTGGAGAAAGTTCATGTCAAGAGAAAGGAGAAACTTACCATACAGGAGGCCATCTGTTTACCGAAATCCATTGACGATTTTCTGGATTTAATTCTTTAAATATTTTAAAATGCTTCCGGCAAACCGTATCATAATTCTCACATATTGTAACTGCAATAACAATTTAGATAAACCAAAACTTTTAATCAATTTAAATCTCGGTGCAGAGGAAATAAAAAATGTTAATATAAAAAGCAATATAATATTCAAATACGAATACTAATACTTACGTGTACACCACTGAGCAAGTTGTTCAGCATTGTGTATCTGTAAAATAATATGTACAAATATTTTGTAATATTTCTGTTTTATAGTAAACATGATTAAGAAACTTATACACAACACTTTCAAGTTTTCAGTTTTGAATTTCACTATCCTCTCAGTACATACTGTCTTAAGTGTGTATATACTTATGATGACTTACTTGTGCTGGTTCTAGGATTCTTATACACTCATCAGTCACATCAATACCATGATTTTGTTTTTGAGCAATATCGGAAATAATGATACTTTCAAGCACGGTTATGAGACGAGGGAGACAAAGTCTATTTGCTAGCTCGATTAAAGACATTCCAATCTCTAAAGGCACTGGAGAATTTAGTGAGTCCGTGTACAAATATTCCAAGAAAGAAGTGAATGCTACAAATATATATATAGAAAGACATGGTTAAGTTGAGATTTTATGAGAAAAAAAATCCAAACAAGTGTCGAAACTTTTTGAATAATCTAAAATATTATCATTGTTCTTTGTGTGTTGTGTCGGTTTATGATTTTGTAAGTGAAAGTATTGTTTGTATTGTTGTGTGAAAGAAGTCAATACAAAGTACAAACCTTTTGCAGAGACACCTGGAAGTACAACAGATTGAGAGCGTCTCTCTTGAAAATCACCGGAAAACATTGCTCTCATAACATCACTTCTAGCCATCAGCATTTCACGATGAGCCGAGATTTTTACACCATCATCCAAATGGAACACAACGTCAGTATGATAAGCCTCCGTACACTTTGTCCACAAAGCTAATTTTAATAACTGGAGATACAAAAGGAAAGGGATTTAAAAAACTAAAGTATACATCATGCTTAAGATTATAAATTGTAAGCTTATGCATTATTTGTGAAAGTTATATCACACAAAATACATAAAACGGAGTGTCCTATTCAGTATTCAATGCAGAACGTAGAAAAAGAAAGATGAAGAAAGCAAGTGGATACACATAGTGAAAGTATGAGTCCTTACCTGTTTGTGTGTCTTTTTAAATTCAGCCATAAATTTTGTATCACGCTTTGCACAGGCATCCACATAGTTGGAAAAGTCTGGAATGTTAAATATCTCTGCTGTTTCCTTGACTTGCTCTGGTGAGAAATTGGAAGTCGGCAGTTCACCAGTATAGAGAAAGTGTAAATGAGTTTTAATGGTTTCGAGTGAAACCTTCTCTGTGAGATGAACCACAACTTGTACAGCTCCTACATTTTCCACAGAGTCTCTAGTTTTAATTTGTTCTATAAATTGGGGGCACTTGATTTTCCTTGACGGTGATTTACTTTCAATTTCTGAGGTTGATGAGCAAAACATGGAATTTAGAAAGCCAATGGGTTCTAGGCATGATGTGTTATTCTTCTTGAGTAAGCATTCTGTCTCATCCACTGTACTTACACTTGCCTAATTCGTAATTCACAACGTATAAGAATTAAGAATGATTGGTTGTTTTAGATTGTTAGATGTTAGATACTGTTAGACATAATATTATGTAATTTATGATAAACTTGTTAAAATTCTTTATTTAACTTACAGTACTTGTCTCACTATTTCTTCTCACAAGCAAGAGATCAGGATCTTCAGGTTCTAAATACTGGGCAAAACTAGGAGCTCTAGCAGCAACTATTAAACTGTGTGCACTTATTTCCTGGGAGCCTATTTTTCCAACAAAAAATAAATTAACGACTCACAATTACAAGTAAAATAAAAGTTTGTAGGAGTTATCCGTAATTAAATTGATTACCTTTAACAAGAAAAACAAGGTCACCCTGAAAGTAAAATGTATAAATATTCTGTTACATATTCCAATTTTTTAGCCACAAATTCCATGAAATATACATAAAACAAGAAATTATTTACTAATTTTTCACATTAAAGTTTGACTTACATATGAATATTGTGACATTAACATAGATTTAATGTCACTCCAAAAGTTACTCGGATATACTTCTATTGGACCCATTTCTCGTCTTGGTGGGCAGTACGGAGCCTAAAATATGATATGTATCATATACAAGAGTTATGTATGTTTCTACATACATATATATATGTCGCGCTTTTAATTGGCTTTCCCATAAATATTTACATTGACACAGTAAAGAAACAAAGAAAAATATGATACCTGAAGTAAAGGCTGTTGTATATGTTTGAGATTAGTCATCCAAAAACGTTGATTTCGACGAGAAATGAGTGCAGCTCGGATAGCGTTCTCACACACTGCATCAACTCCAAAATAAGTAAAAACCGAAGTCTCATAATATGGAACTCCGATTTCATTGGCCAAAGCTCGAGCTTGTTCCGGCATTACTGTTTTGAAATTAGAAATGTGGTTTATTCTCATGTACAATGTGCAAATCATGTACTATGTGTTACATAAGCTACACGGTAGTAAAAATCTTTATTAAAGTCACTTAATTTAAAGGGTAATAGCCATTAAATAAGTAACAAAATAATTCCTCAAACCTGGATACTTACCAAGGTCATTTTCTCTCACAGGTCGAATGAATGGAGATCGATCACGACAGAAACTCAAATAAGTGGGATCCCGACATAAGAATCGTAGATCATTTTTACATCCAACCAAAAGGACTGGAACGTCAGGACAGAATCTTCTTATTTCAGGAAACCACATGTTCTTGCAATGTAATAAGGAATTCTTACTACCCAAACTGAAGCACAATAATATCACATCTGAACGGCCATATGCAAATCTTCTGTCTTTTTCATGATCTATAGATCAAATCAAAAATTATCAAAAATTATAAATTAGTCAGCATTTCTTGTAGCAATTCTCATGTACGGAATTTAAAAAATGAATCTTTCCAGTAAGAGATAGAAACTTATTAGAAACGTCGTGCTTCCTCAAATTTGTTATAAAACTTGAATGTACACCTACCACCTAAGAAGGAACAAAGATAAAAGTAGAAACACATTAATAATAATTCAATTTTGATTATAATGTGCTGTGGTTTTGGTTCATTTTTTTTAGTATCAATAATCAATATTTAAAATCATTATAATTCATATTCTCACCAAAAGTATCCCAGAGTCGAAGTGAGACCTAATATGTAAAAGAGTTAGAAAAATGAAAACAATTTCAGATTAGTGACAGAAAATACTCATTCTGATATCAGAATATTCCGTTGCTGTTACTAAATAAGTACACATTATTCATTTTCTTCGTTCTTACTTGTACGCCATCGACATTTGCTATGCTGCGCTCTAGAACATCCTTGTACCTGTAGATAATACAGAATGACAAGAATTACAGCGATAACAAAAAATATGTATGAATGAATGTTCATAGTTCTGTTTCGTTTTAAAAATATGGTAGCGAATGATGGATTTTTTACCTGGAAAAATCTGCTACTGACTTTTGATACATTGTATAATATACATAATATAATTTTTATTCAGTTCCAGTCAGTAGCAGATTTTTCCAGTGTTTGACTTTACATTCGATATTGATCAATAGCCCAGACTGTAGGGACGTGTGTGGTTAGTAGCTGGCGTAAAGATCCAACTCGTCCGGAGTTTCTGGAATTTGAAAATGGGTGAAAATTAGTTTTAATAGTTTGATCATATGATAATTAGTTTTGCCCATTTTGTTCAACATCCAAATCGCTGAAATCTTGGAGTATTTTGAGCAAATGTAAACAAACAAAGTACTGGACTACAAATTACAAATTACCTCGCGCATATTAGCCTTGTTTTTCCGGCCGCTGTATCACCTACCAGCACACATTTCACCAGTTCCTGAAAACAGAAAAAAATTTGATAACCCGTCAAGCAACACATGAACTTTTGCGAAACAAAAATATTCAATGTACATGAAAATGCTTTTGCCACTACCACTACCCACAGACTCCCAAAAAACAATAATTATTATTGTTAAATTTGGAAATAGAATAATACTACCTGTCCAGCAGTTTCGTGTTCCATCTCTTTCCCTGTAAAAAAATAAAATAATTCTCAGATGAAACTTCAATTTTTGTAACGTATCAATTGAGATTGTCGATTCTAGTCTTTGAAGGACTTATTACAGACCATTTTAGTATAATTAGTAGCCTTATTTGCATTGAATCTCAACAATTAAAACTTTAATATATGCATTAAGTGTAGCACACAACATGTTTTTTTCCACAACTATTTAATATGTATTATATCTATTATCTATTGAAATATTTTGGCTACCACACTGAGAAATGTATTGTATATTGTATATGTACGACTGCTTTTACTCATGCTGCAGATTGTACACATAAACATTCATAAAAATTTATCCATGTGACTCTTTTATTTTTTTTATAAATGAAATTAAATGCTGATTAATTAATTAGTTTTTTTTCAGTAAATATACATAATATTATGTAACTTCGAAGTTAGAAGTGAGAGAGAAAGGGATGAGAGAGGTGCAGCGATAACACCGTTCAACCGAACATGTTATTGGTATTGTACGAATGCAAATTGCACCAAAAGTACATGATACATAAAATCTATGTATAAATAATTATCTATGCTATTCAAATCGCATATATTAGGATAATTGGTTGAGTGCACTATATCGAACAATAATAAATATACATGAAAGAAAAACTTATCTGTCACTGCTACCAAATATTTGAGTATTGTGTATATATGGTATATTGAGTATTGCATATATTATGGTATATATGATATACGAAAACAGATAACATAATGTGCACTTTCAATTTCATACGTTTAAATTTTAAATACAAAGTAAAAGATAACCCTAAGATTAAATATATTTAGGCATAATCGTTATTATGATTAAAATTGTAAACTATACGCAATACATCACAGCCAAATAGCAATAAAATTATGTAATAGGTAATTCTACACAAAATCTCAAAAAAATGAAAAACGTACCACTGATCAAGATATTATATCAATTCACAATGGAACTGTAATGCGAAGTTTACGGTAAGTTATAGCGTAAAAAGATAACATCTGATATTTCAGGAATCGTTGACGAGATATTTAGTGCTGACTGTTTTTATTTTTTATCAGTATCTGTTTTTTATTATTTTATACCTATTGCATGGATGTTAATTAATTACCTCCATCGTAATTACTATTGCGTATTAGTACTGTGAGCATGGACTTTACTGTCATATGTCATATTCGTTTGGAGTTTGGAGATTGAAATGCAGAGTATGTAAATCTCAATCAAAATCCAGTGTGTAGTGTTTATTTATCGGTAAACGTCCTTTGGAAGGAAGAAGGAAAGATTGGTATGGATGTAATCTTACATAACCTTTCACTACGAATGAATGAGGATGATGTTGTGAGTTGTGAGCAGTGAGCAGAAACTAGAAACACCATGAACTATTCTTTACTTTGTGAATCAGCATTATGTAATGAGTAATTATTAGTCCTATTACAGTTTAAAAATAGAACAAATTTAAAACTAGCTCACAAAAGTCTCATGTCTCACAGTTCACAGTATACAAATGGACCAATATTTGTTTCCTATACATCTGTATTCTACAAAATAATGACCATAATAATATACGAGTCATTTTGGTGTTTCTTAAAAAAGTTATCCATGACTTTTTACAATAGTTGTAAGCAGTACGCATCGTAATATGTATGTATTATGTATGGGAATGTTTTATTAGAAAAACCTGCAATGCATATTAGTTAATAATGCATGAGAAATATACATGCATAATGCACGTACACGAGTACGTATGTACATTGTACATGTCAACTGCCGATATTCAAGATTCAAGATGTAAGATGTATGTGAAACCTAAATGTAACTATATTACAAACCTGACTTGAAAAGGCATTGAGCTCTTCGTCGTAATGTCAATGTCGTAAATTATAATTACTATTATTATTGCTGTTATGTGCTATGTGTTATGAGTATTACGTATTACATATGTAGATCTATTTGCTATTTGCCATTTGCTAAAGAATAGCCGTGCCGTATGTAGTATGTAGCGTATATTAGTATCACTGAAATATTGATATTGAAAGTCAATGTTCTATAAATAGTTGAGAGAGATTATCATCCAGTACATGTGTAATGTGTAGTTGTGATATTTTTTATTTATGGACGGACAAACTACAAACTACAAACAACTACTATTAATATTATTATAGGATACACCCAGTTTAACGTAATAGTGCATAGTGCATTAACTCGGTAGTTATGCGTATAAACTAAAGTACATATGACATATTTATGTATTTATGTACGTGTATTTACACTGAATTTATACTCTATTGTCTACTGTGGGTACAGTGTACAATGTACAAACAGCGTAAATATATCAGTGAGTTGAGAAAATATATTACTGTAAAAAAAGGAGATAAAGCCTTTTCTGTATGAAGTATGAAACATGGGTCATTCAAGTTATCAAGTGCACTAAATGTGTATGCATAAGCTTTCTATCCATTACACACAATATCCTTTCTGAAACCTTACTTTCTCCGTCCATACAAAATACAAAATATACCCGTCCAACATAAATTTATACATACTAAATACACACATGTACCTCTAATCCCTATGGTACATAGTATAGTTTACTATAATATTATCCATTATCCATGTAAAGAAACGAGCAGCATTTACTATGCAAAACTGACAAGTGCATTATTAATTATTAGAGCCATCATAGAGAGGTAAACATGAGACATGAAGTAATATGCAAAGGAATAGGAGAAAGGCATAGTATTTAGTGCACACGTGTACATAATACATAATACATGCATAATGTATACTTAATACTTATACGTATCAGTGCTGTTCACTGTTCAATAATCCTTAAAATAAATTGTACACATGATTAAATATTAAATGTACACTAACTAACAGTTTACGTATACATAGTACAAAAATATATCGTATATAAAGAACAGGGATGAGCATGAGATACAGTTACGATTATCTACCATATCGTACAATACTTTCATATTTTATACTCATAACTCGTAGAACATGTAAAATTAAAGGCAAAGAAATTTCCTTCTCCTTTTAATGTAAAATGTAAACTAACCACTGATCGATAGCGCTCTTTTAAATGACACATATAAAATATAAACTGAGTTTAAATGAAGGGGAAAACATTCATGTAGCATAAATGAAAATAATAAATCACAACATACAGCATACGATATATGACGTATGACACACAATGAACACTGAACACTATACCTAAACTCTAAACTATGGCAAAGCTAAAAGTGCATACACATACAAAAATAAAGTAAAAATAAATAAATATGATAATATAAAAATTAAAAATATAAAATTAAATGATGTAAAAAAAACAATATTCTTACCATTCCATTCGACACACAAGCCGATGATAAGTGTAAGTGTACGTATAAGAAAGCGCCTTTTCAGTGCGTGCAACTTGAAAAATAATATTGTTGGGTCGAATGGACTTTGAGGAAGTGAAAGAGATGAAATTCGAAAGAGAGATCAATGAATCAAATTTGAAACAAAAACTGATAATAATGATTATTACAATGGCAAATCATAATTGAACATTACATACATGGCATAAAAATAATGTGTACTTATAAATTATAAATAATCATTACAAGTAGAGAATAATATCAAAAATAACTCGATAAATTGAGTAGGGGAAAATGAGAAAAAACGGGGTAAGTAGAAATACAAAGGTTAATAAAAATAAATGCAGTTTCTTTTCGTATTTCTCAATTAATAGATGACTACATACTGTATACATAATACATAATACATACTGTATAGTCAGTGGTACATGTCAATTGTAATTTTTTTACATGTGGGTTTTATTTTGTTGGAATGAGATTATGAAATCACTTTTCTGTTTTTAGTGGATTTTTCTAGAATACATAGTATTTATACTATAGAGCAAAAACCTGAGCACAAAATGCAAGATACTAAAATATATGTCATGTAGCATGCACGAGGCACGGGTGCAAATTAATTATAGAGTTTTGTAGCTTAAATACAATGAATCAATAATGATTAACCAATAAAATAATGAAGTGGTAGGAAACTGTTCCCTGTTCACTATTCACGCATTCCAACTTAAGTAAACGTCTACAATAATATCCGAAAAAAACTAGAACCTTGACTCTTGAGATAATAATTTTTGGTTATTGGTTATTTCCTACTTTCTAAGGTACACTAAAATGGACACAACTATTTTGTGTATATCTGATTTCCGGTATGCTTATAAGTTACACACATAATATCTGTATTGACTTACTCTTCGTTGCAGAGGAAAAAGAATCGTTCTTTTTTCGGTAAACCTCTCAGACACAAAAAACAATGAAAACTAACACTAGATTTTATAGATATGTACACCAAACACCAAACTCAAATGGAAAATTGTGCACTTAAAAATTTATTCTTGTTGAGATCTGCTTGAACTATGGAATAATTATGAATCAAGATCCACTAACCTTTGAGAGTCGTAGTTTTTGTAGCAAAATAAAACAAAACAAAAAACACCAAACGTGTTATAAATCCCGAGTTGCTTGTTAAATCTCTAGACTAAATGTTATAAATTTGTGCTTTTCTTATAAAATCGGTCCTTTAAAAAATTAGCAAATACAAAACTCATGTTGTAGTATCAAAAGGCAGTAAACAATTTGCGTAAATGGCAGTAACCAATTGTGGCCAATGTAATTATTATTTCTCAACTGATTTTAGAAAACAATAAATGCCAAACTCGATGGAACTCAACTGAAGTTGATACTTGATACAGTAAAAATTGTAAATATCATACCTACTACCTGCGTGCTAACATTTATCTTTATATTCAGTATATTTAATATGCTTAATCAGTAAAGTTCAAGCGTTCATGAATCTGAATCTGTTCAACATGAGTCTGTCTATCTCTTCTATTCAGCGTCATTTCATGCATAAATATGGTTATAATCTAGATTCTAGATACGCATGAATGATGAATAATGTATGATGTACGAGCATTTAGGAGAGAAATACCGTAGAGTACTCTAATATTACACAGTGTAATATAATATTGCACACCTCGATTTCGTCTTTAACTTTAACTTTTAACAGCTTTGCCGTCCTTTTAAAAACAGTCATAACACTTAATACCATTTTCAAATATGGCCTTTCATGTGGTATACGTTCTGAGGAATAACTGTCATTAGTTAACTGTACACAGGCCTTACAAAATAAAGTACACAAAGTCATCATTTTTTGACTGGTCAAAAAGAGTTCTCGAAACAATGCTAAACTTTCATAAAAACAATTAAAACTCAAGTCATTTAAACTTTGAACAATGCCCGTTAATATGGTACACTCAACTTTTTGATCTGACGTGGCTTCGATTTTTTACAATTTTTTCAAAAAGTGGTAGTGTTTTTTTGGTGAAAGTAATGTAATATTGCACAGTATGTATTCGCTTGTAAAACATAGGAAACCGACAGAAAATGTACCTTCATGTTGTGTTTGAGCTAACTTCATTCAACTGTAAAATCATATTCATGCGAAGTTCAACAAAACGACAAAGTTAACACTAGTGTATCATTATTTGAACATTTTTAGAAGTTTAATGTAGTATTTAATTGTAATTAAGTTAATTTTAGTTAACTGAAGCTAATTTAAAATAGAAAAAGTGCTCATTATTTTACTAAAAAGTATTATCAGACTTTAAAAAGTTTTAAAACCCCCAAAACACGAGTTTTTGCACAATAATGCTAAAGTATGGGGCATTTAATTGCAATTAAGTTAAATTGCAATTAATCAATAATTAAGCCTTTGAACAATTATTTTAGTACTAAAACCAAGTAGTAAATAGCTGTACTTATAACTGTAACCACTTTCATGGGATTTGGATTGGGTTTCTAGTTTGTATTAACAGTTTTGTGCAAGTGTGCAATATTACAGTACCCATGTGCAGTATTATATTACGCACGTTTTAATTAATTGTGATTAAACAGCAGGGCCAAAACGCGACTTCTTGGCATCATTAAACGAGGAAATACCTGATCTAAAACACTGCCAATCCTCATAAACCTGACTTTTAACCTGCATGAATTATCAAGCATACAAGATGGAAATTATAGTTCGATGTGCAATATTAGAGTACTCTACGGTACTTAGCAATAGTATTCTATTGTGGGGATAATTGAAAATACGCAAGTACCGACTACCGACATCAGTATACAATTGTAAGTAATTAGGAAGCGTAAAATGTACTTTTTCTATAGGTAAATATATACAATATACACGAAATACGTACTACGTACACTATACACAAATGAGACAAATCGTGCGCATAATCATATAACGTATATATAACGTATCATATAATGTATAATATTATATTATCAAAATGATTAGTCATAATGATTTTTTCAAAGAAAGTAATTTAAAGATTAAGCAAACTTGTTTCTTCTTCAATCTCATCAGAACGATGTTCGGTGCAGGACAAAAGGTGTATTTTTATATTTAGTTGAATGTCAATACATATATATTATTGTGGAGATGGGAAGACGCTAGGTTGTTAAAATAATATCAAACTGTAGCATTTTTTTTCAAGTTCTTTCTTATTTCGTATTTAAAAGTACTTCACAGTAGTAGGTTAAGGTGTTTCATAACATGTTTAATATTAGTGGATTGAACACAGCACAAAAGACACACATTATACAATTATTGTATTATGAACAAGTATTTTTGTACACATGAATATACCCAAGAGAGAGCTGAGAACTCGTTGTAAACAAATAAGAAAGCAACGTGGTAAGTTTGTCAATTCCAAAGTTTTTAGATTTAAGTTTTTATTTTTTTATGCACTCATCGCATCCTTACATGTCATACTCACAACTCACCGGGGAATGTGATACTACTATTAAAGCACAAAATATGTACTGTCTCTTGTTTCTATAATCTTGAAAAGCTTTATATTGCATAAAGCATAATGGTTTGTATCTTGTACTGTATACTGTATAGTATAGAATATGAACACAACACATATAAGTATATTTAAGTTATTTTCCTTCTTCTTTTTCCAGTATCCAGGACTAAAATCTGGAGCAAACCAAACTAACCAAAAAAAAACTGAACACTCAACCTTTGCTATGAGCACACACCAGCAATAACAATGTGTGGATTAAATGCGTGCGTCTATGTCCTGTGTATATACAATATGCAGATAAAAAAGGATATAAATCACAAAACATTCAAAACAAAGTTAAAAGTTAAAAATGTAATAGTAGTAGCAGTTATTCTAAATGCTTTCGTCGTACAAAATTATCTGCAGTAGAATGATAATGAATCTTTCGTCATTGCTAATGTGTTTCTTGTCTGACTCAAAAAAGGGAAGTGTGTATAATGTATAGATAAAATGTTCACGGGGAAAGCACTCCTGTTACGTTGTGAGATATTAGATATTTTACTAGCAAGTAGCAAGTACTTGGTATTGGTATATATAATAGTAGTATACTTTGGTATTTGGTACTGCAACTATTTAGTGTCGTCTGTCGTCTGTAGTCACCACACTGAAAACTGACGGAATGACGATAAGTTACAGAAAACATCAAGTCATCATCATCTTGTACCAAGTTTTCCTTCTTTTGTATTTTGTATATATTTGATATTTGCAGAGGACTTAATTTTCTTATGTACAACGTGCTATGTACAGTGTACTGTGTACTATGTGACTTAAAACTGAATGAAACTGGAGAGAGTAAGATTTTAAGTTTTGAGTTTTGAGTGATGACACTATTTTTCTTGGTCGATATCTATTGGTTTGATTAATCTTCAGCTATCCTGACAATTGACAATGAAAGAAATTTATACGAATGTGAAAACGTTTATAGTTTTTTTAGTATGTACAATGTGGAGGCATGTATAGAATTCACATCTATACATAGACGCATTCATTTATCAGTATTCATGTTTTTTTGTTATGGTACAAGTTCAAGTCAAAAATCGAACAAAACAATAACTAAAACTAATACATTCAAACATCATATGGTAGAGTAAACATTAAAAGTATTAATTTTGTATTGATTATTGACATTGCTAACTGCAGTATTATGAAATTGAAACTATCTATACTCTATACTGGTAGTGACTGGATACATTTTTAATTTTGTTATAAACGTAAAATATCATGTGTAAGTAATTTAAAGTATTAATTAGTTTGACCATAAACCATAAAATACTGTACAATGTACAATGTGTCTTGTACATTGTACATGTAGCATTTCTCTATATTATCATGTGTATCATTTATTTATTATGTATGATGTATGATACGTGTATATATAAATTATATACATGCCTATCTTTAGTTTTCTAGATTCTGTATATTCTCCTTGTCATGTTATTATCTTTTGTGGTTGATGACTTTAAGCCCTGTTAATACTGCTGCATAGTAAGTATATATTATTTACAGAAGATTTCCTGAAAATTTATATAAATAAAAGTTTTTGATTGCTCTCTTGAAGATTGAAGAGAGTCTCTTCCACACATATTAATGTAGAGATTATAAGACACTTTTGTATACTCTATTTTTATTACTTATACAGTGACACACACACACACACACACACACAAATCATTATTGAAGTTAAGATTATGTAGTTTTAGTGTATCAGTTTCTTTAATACAGTAAACACCAGACATTACACGTGTGTATATACGTATAAATACATAAGACATTATGACATAATATAACACATTCGATATATAATGTATTTGTGGATCACACTACTAGGAAGTTTATACTGCTGTCTCAATTCTCAATTATTATTGAATTTAAATAGTATATATAATGTTGCTGAAGAAGGGAAGACGAAAAATGAAGATGAACTTTTTTTTTGACAGCACAGTCGGTCAATCTCGTGTGTGTGTGTACCTATACATATGCTATACACATTACACATTACATATATTTCACTATAATGTTAGAACAGCTAAAGTTCAACTTCATATAAAACTTGGAGATATGCTAGTAAAGTTATAGTTATTTATTTACACATGCCTATGAAATATATAAATAATGTAAAAGTAGAAACTATACGTTCTACATTCTACATATCATGGAAAAAAAGGTGATAAGGCTGTGTCAAATATAATGTATTATAAATAAATATGAAGATGTAAAATAAATCACAGTTTATGTAGGAAATCAAATTCAGTGTACACACAATACAGATTATTATTTACAGATATTCAATATTTATATTATTATTATTATTTTATTAGTTTATATTAGTCTGCGTAGATAGATAAGGATATATAAGTATTTGTAGACATGGACAGGTTTCAAGTCTCACCACAACACAACACACATATGAGACATGAGTAACAAAAACAACAACAATAGTGGTGCGTATTAAGTCATAAGTACTTAAGTTTTAGGTATTACGTACTTACATCTTACATTGTACATTGTACATGTCTATAGTTGTTCCTATCTTGTTCAACTACTGGCTGCAATTTCCAGTGTTTTTCTCCTTTGGTTATGTGTGTGGTTTATCATATATGTATTTACTTACCATGTACCATGTAAGACATTAGCTACATACTATGCATACAATGCATACAACAGACAACTCATAATGTTAACTATTTATAACTAAAGAAAGAAGAAAGGAGAAGATAGTCGTGAGTTAAAAGGAGATGAAAAAAAAACTTGCAAGTCAGTCCATCAAAATACAAATAATAGTAGTTGTATCATTATGTATCATGTAGGAGTATCATTATCCAGTATGTATTATGTATTATGCATAGTATAAATATGCACATGCTGCATGTATACATTCTTAAATATATGTAAGTTTTTTATTGCCAGTTAATGTACGTTCAACTATACATTATACATCTATAGAATCTAGAATCTAGACATACATAAGAGTGAGAGTTTTGTTACAAAACAGAGAAAAGTTAAAAATATCCACATTCTACCAAGTAAGTGCATAATAATATTATACTGTGTATGTACTATGTACTTATACGGTCAATAAATATAGAAAAGTACAGAATACAGAAGATAAAAAGAACTCACCAAAAAAAAAGAGACAGAGTAGAGTATTTAAGATTTAAGAAGAGGAAAAACTTCACACTAATTTACACACACACAAAGACACATACGCAGAGTATTTGTATAATATTATAGTTATAATAATAGTTAATAGTCCTTGCACCAAATGTTTCACAAGAAAGAAAGAAATAAAGAAAGAAAGAATGAGAAAAGAAGAGAGATAGATGATTATAATAATAATAATATATGAACTAATGGCAATGTTCTCTGAATGTCAAAAGGGAGACAAAAAAAGGGTAACTTCAAAATTCGCTGCATGCAGCGAATGAGATGCACCTTTGAATTTTCTAAGCTCCAAGACTTTGATTCTCTCCAAACTCCAAACCTGGATATTTTTTTTGCGAGCTTAAGCACATGTATACTTACAAATATTTAAGTATTAATATTTAGTTGTGTGTATTATAATTAAAAATCTTGACAACATATTTCTATAGATGTGTATGTGTGTGTATTAAAAGTATTCTTCTTATAAACTAGTTTTTTTTGTAGTAATTAAAAAAAGTCTTATAACCACATTCGATTTTGCAAAATAATACGGAAGACACAGAATATTATACACTAGTCTAAATAAATTACTTGTGCCCAACCAAAGGAATATAGGATGCATCATCATACACCGAGAAAGACAAAAGTATAAATCATTATTCAATAATCAATAATACATTTATGTACTACTTATTTACTTACTTGTATATAATGGTAAATATATAACGCATAGTACATGTTACACGTACATTCGAAATTATATATACAAAAGTATACACACTACCGCATATTTTGTATGCTATGTTATTTAAACATGATGTATCTATATGTTTCATACTTAATGTGTACTGTGTACTGTGTACTGTGTATTGAACAACTCCATTAATCAAGTATTTTGTTCTTTTTTTGGATTATAAAAAAAAAGGCCAGTTGGTGGGTACCAAAAGATGAGGATCAAAAGGAATTATTTGAATCTTCAAAATCAGATATCAAAACTTTCTTGACAATTGCCAAAGACGGAGTGGAAGCAGAGAGGTCATATGGTGAGTTTGTTTTTACCAAATTTTAACTACATCAAATGATTTGTGTTGTTATAAATGTGTGTATGTAATAATTACAATATTTTATCTTTTTTTTTTTTTTGCATATTTAGACATTTTTGCTGAAAATTGTGATGGTGGGATTCAATATCAAACGCTTGGGTTTAAGACGTTTGGAGAATTCCTATTCCATTGTGATGATGTAGTTTCTCTAAAGAAAGATGCTCAAAATAAATATTACTTATTTGTAAGTATGTTTATATATTATGTAGTTTTAAAAATTTTTATAAGTGTAATGAAAATTAATCAAGCCTCTTCTTTTTTTTCTTTCTTGTACACATATATTATATAGCTTCGTGGAGAAGTCGGGGAAGATACTGCACATTTAAGGGACCTCGTTCAAAATCAGAAGCCGAAAAGGAAATCAAACAGTAGGAAATTTTTTGCACCGGTACTACATTTATTTAACACTATATTTATAAAATTTTGATAATTTGACTCTAAAAATAAAGTTGTGAAAACCAGACACTTTTGGACAGCAAAGAAGAATCATTTATAATTTATCATGTGAAATGTGTACTACAGTCGTCTTGTATGAAGACTGAGGACACAGATAAATTAAAAGTAAAATGTTGTATATTATAAGTACTTATTTTTGTTATAATATGAATTATTTCCAGATTGATGACTTACTTCACATTAAATATATAGTACCACGTGAAAATCTTCAAAGAAAGTCAGCTCAATCACCAATAGAAGAAGACATATCTATGCTATCAATTGAATCAAAAGCATCTCCTGAAAGAAGTAGTGAAAGAGTTGTTGGTGTGGGAAGAGTGAACCGTCATCGTAATAAAAGACCACACCAGTCCAATTCAAGAGGAAGTTTTCAAAATCAGCATGGTGAGAAAAGTACAAATAATGAAACAAAGAAGAATAGTGATTTTAATAGAGGAGGATATAGAGGACAAGGTAGAGGTCGAATACAACATAGAGAAAAATATAGACGTCAAGAGGAAGTCAATCAATCAAATTTTGATAAAAGTTCTACTGATGATGAAAGTGATGCGGTGCTCAATTCTGGAACTGTACTTGATCTTGCCAGTTTCAATAGTCGTTATGAAATGGGGACAAAACAAACTATTCCACGTGAATCAATATTTAATGCAAAATTTATGGGGTGTGATGAGTATGGATTTATTTACTTGCAACCATATAATCGTGAACTAAATGTAAGGATTGTACTTCATTATATATATATATATATGCTATATTCACAAACATTAAATATACTTAAATATTATGTCAAATGTTTTTGTGTATATGTCTCGCTTCTCGCTTGTACATAATATTGTGCTTTTTTTTATAATTTAGGCATCGTTTGATGAATTGAAACGTTCACTTAGAAACTTTTACTCATCTCCATCTGCCAAAGAAGAATATCGTATAAAACCTGAGGAATTACATGTCGGTTTACTCGTTGTTGCTTTTGTGGAATGTGCAATGGTTCGAGCAAAAATATTTGAAATACATTATGATTCAGAAGGGTCTGGATTTTGTATTTTTCAATATTTTGACTATGGTCATTTTGATGTGTGTAATTTTGAGAATATTTTTCGTGTAGTAGAAATCTTTAAATCACATCCTTCACGGGTAAGAAAATCAATATTTTACAAGTAGTTTATAATACAAGTATGATTACAGAGTAAAAAGTTTTAACAGTTCATATATTATATGAATTAATTTTAACATCTACTTTTGTTGTGTTGTAAATAAATATATAATATATGTACGTTTTGTTTCTTTTTCTTACCTTACAGATAATGAAATGTGTATTAGCTGGTATGGATGAAATAATGTGTACTGATGAAATTGGACAACTGTTAGCTGAAATTCCATTACAAGCAGAATTGGAAGTTAATGTATTGACAAGAAGTCATCACATGTTTAATATCCCTATTGTACATTTAAAAACTAGCACAGGAGAATTTCTGTCAGATCTTTTGCAGAGTGTTCATTCAAACAACTATTGGCCAAGTTTTGATACTGAAATTTATTTGACTGCTCCCCAAAGATCTATCCTTAAATTTTTACAAGATAGATCATATTTTTAATGCTATTTTTTATTTTTTTTTAAAATTAACTGATTATTTTTATATTATAAATTATAATGTATTGACGAAGAATAACTTTTGTGAACATCAAAACGTTAATGCTTGAAAACAACGCATTTTCTACTTTGCACAATTTGGATAGATATATGTATATAGATTATAGATATAGTAACATTCAGAAACTCACACTTACAAAAATAATAGAAAACATTTCTCAAATTTTCTATTTTTTGGCGACGCATTTTGGCAATACTCAAATAGATTTGTATAATATGGTTGTGAGTCACAACCTTGTGACAATGAACAAATAAATACAGAAACAAAAGTCGTTTCAAGATGCGAATATATATTCATTCATATGAAATTTTCACTGATTTATTTAGTCAGCATATAAATATGATCATTTGACTATATATACATACACCAGATCCCAATTATTCCGTGCCCTGTATCATTTTTCGGGAAATGCGTGTGAAGAGTGAACAGCATTTTTTCCTAAAATTTATTCCTGGAGAAAGTTCATTGACAATATATATCCTTGTTCTGTAAAATCAAGGATGTAGTTTGAAGCATGTGATAGAAAACCGCGATGGGGCGATTCAAACTATATCCTTGATTCTTGATTAGATTATCGTGAATAATTAACCATTTTAATAGTTATAGAATTATCAAGCAATGACAGTATCATGAGTGACGACTCTAGTTCCAGTGAAGACGAAGATTACGCTAAATTAAAATCTGCAGTTGATCCAGATTTTAAAGTCCTACCGAGTCAAAAAGGTAAACATTATAGATAATTTCAGTAGACTGTAGTTTTACATAAATAGAAGTTCGTCAGTCTTTTTATGTTTGTAGTTTGTAATGAGCTTTTTTTATACCATCTTTGAAATGTTAATCATATATTGTGACCTTTATATAAAATTATAATTATTACTATAATATATTTTATTTACAGCGGCTGAAAATGGAACAAACAAAAAACCAGAAAAGTCAAAAAGAAGGGAACTCAATCGAGAAAGTGATGGATGGGATGCCGGTCACTTTGTACATCCAATTAAATTGACACCTGAGGGTCAAGAGTTTTTAGCAAAACAGTTGTCAGAGGCTATGGATAAGTAAGTTTTCTTACATATATATAGTACATGGTACATGAATATCGTTCTTTTCCAAACGTGTATATGTGTTTTAATATTTAATAGTTTATTTTTTGTTTCAATGTTTATTAACTGTTTGTAATGTGTATATATATTATTATGCGTATAGACAGATAAAAGTAACAAAAAAGAAGAAAATAGTACAACATACAGAAGAAGATTGTGGAATATTTCTATTCAAGTCATCCAATGAAAGATTGTCAAAACAAGATTTAAATGATTGGGAAGAACAGACTTTACAAAGACAACGTCAAAAACAAAAACGGCCAGTAATTAAGAAAAGAAAAGTTGATTTAGACCAGGATAATAATAATAATAACTCGTCTTCTGATGAAGATTTTAAACTTAAAAGTGTAGCAGTGGATGCAAATTGGGTAAAAAGTACGACAACTGTATAAAGTCATTTTAAAATCAAAATATAACCGACTATTATTTTTATATGTATATTATACAACATAAATGAATACGAATATTATTTGTGTGTGTATAATATGTTTTAAAGTATGAATGTAAAAACATGAATCAGAGTTACAGACTTTATAATAAATATATTTAAAGAAAACATGAGTATAATATTGCAAAGTATGTAATTTTTTTGTCAGAGTAGAAGATAAACGATAAAAAGAATTGATTCTGAAATGATTTTGGTCATATTCAAAAAATAATTAGTCGATTTTATTGTGTCTTATATATCATTCATGTTTGTTGGATAAATACAATCGTTATGATTTTTTTAAAAAAAAATAATGAGTATAATATATGTTTTTAATATTTTTGTATAGCGTACTTACACTATATATATTATAAGAGAGTACATCTAGTAAAATATATTATGGTATATAGTATATATAGTAGAAAATGATCACAGGCCGCATAGCAGACTGTTTGTTAATTTATGACTTGATAGGTAATGGTAGAGCATTTTGGTTGCTGTTATTATTATTATTATTGTTGTTGTTAGTAATAGTTTTTTGTTGACTAAGGTTTTTGTGATTGGCATTGTGAATGATTTTAGACTCTTCTTTTACTTTAGAGGATGGGGACTTTTTAACTATAGCTGGAGAATTTTTTACACGATCAAGCAACTGGGCAACATTCTTTTCAATCTCAATCCATTCCTATAATTAAAAATATATTATATATATATTATATATATTATACATCAGATATTAGATCATATCATAAATCATAATACATACTACATACATGTATAATAATGAACATTGACTGTTTAAAATATTTTTGCACATAATATATACATATATGAAAATTAATCACACATAGATTATTAAATTAAAATACAATACTAAATTTTTATAAAATTCGACTCTTACCACGCTATTTACAACATCTGTCATCTTTTTCATATCTTTTGCAATTACTCTAGCTGATTTTAATCTATTTTGTCGTTGTCGTCTCAAATCTTCCACCTCTGTCTTTATAGTAGTCTCCAAATTATTGACACGAGTATTTAGGTTAAAAATTTGTAATTTCATATCTTCTATAGAATCATTGAGAATAGTAACAATTTCTAAACAACCTTCAGAGCATCCACTATCCTCTGTTTGTACACATTTTTCTTCCATCACTGGTTTGTTTTCTTCATTTACATTTTCTGGTTCAATTTTATGTACTTGAATTTCTTTTTCAAGTTGATCACTTTTAGAGGTTGCATTGATACTGTTACTAGTACTACATGTAGTAGTAGTAGCATTAAAGAGTAATGATGAACTATCATCAAATCTTGTTTGTAAGTTCTGTACTACAGATGATGATAGATTATTTGTCTTTGAATCTGGATCTGTATTATCTTCATGTGGTTCAAAATCATTTGTAATGGTAATACTCTGTTCATGGGAAGAAGATTGTAAGAAACTACTACGACTACTACTACTAGGACTATTGGTGTCATCTAATACTTGAGCACTTTGGTTATTGAGACTTTCATTCAATGTACTTGTTGGATCTATTGCATCTCTTTGTTTTACAGTCTTTGAAGTTTTTCTTGACTAAATAAATAAACATATTATATACAAAACAAGTATGATATAAATAAACATTTCAAAATACAGAATAATATAATAATGTTACATAGTTACACATTATGCATTATGCATACGGTCAGATTCCACATGTATTCACTATAATATACATCTATTATATTATTAATAATATGATTCATACCTTAGATCGTTTCAGTTCATTCTCTCCCGATTTTCTATGATATACAATCTCAACCTGTGATGGTAGGATTCGTTGAAGGATTGGTGTATTTTTGGCAATATCTTGAAGTGATTTGGATGTAGTGACACGAATAGGTGTTTTATTATGTAGTGGTGCTATGTGAGGTTCATTATTGCTAGGTTTTGGACTGGTGTTGTTATTATTGTTGCTGGAAGACGCATTCTGATTATTCTTATTTATACCTCCACTACGCTGGGATTCCATTGTCTTTATAATTTTAATGTAAAACTATTTCATCCACATAATCCACAATCACAGAACAAAGAGAGAAGGGATACAGCACCTATTACATTATAAATGTCAAATTAAATAAATAAATTAATACATAAAAGACTACAATAATTATAATTATTGCTGCACAAAACACAAAAACACATGATAAATTATTGCTTTACCTTAAAACATATACAAAATGGTTATATTATGAATATTTTTAAAAAATCTGTCAAAATCAACACATACCTTTCGCCCAACTTTCTCTTTTATATAAAAAAAAATGCAAAATATAAACAAGAAAAATTCGCGTTTTAATTAATCCAAGACCCTATCACCTATCATACTTGAATAAAATTTTAGTAAACACACTGTTAATTAAAACTATGTATATATTCTCAACGTCAAAAGAAATGAAAGAAGAAACAAACTAATCTACACATGTTTAACTTTAATTGTAATTATTAGACGTATGTGCCCTAGTTTTTGTGAAGAATCTAATAATATACATTTTGAATCTGTTGTGATTTGAATCTCTTGCTCACACACAGCGTCTATAAACTATTGAATATATTGAATGTATAGTGTACATACTTACTTTTATATGCCTATAGACATATTTTATAGCTATGAAGTCTTTGGCCTACAGACAGATACATAATACAAAATACACTACTGATTCTTCTATAAATATAATATACAACTTTTAACAGAGATTTTTCTTGTCGTTTTAAATGAAATATTTCATTTGTTTTACAAACTCTTTAAGAACACATAATATTCAAGTGAATTAGTCAGAGTGTGTATTAGTTAATTTTGGGAGAAACATGCTTTCTGAATATTCCGGTATTCCTATTAAAAAAATTATATTGGAGTTCTTCGTGGTAGTGAAATTAGTGAATCAAAACAATGTATAAAGTATAAATAAATGTAGTTTAAAGTTTTTATTAAATATATACAAACCTACTCATATATATAATATTACATTGATACCCCTTTTAAATTGTAGAATACAATTTATAATTAATTAAGTAAAATGTATAATAATAAGGGACATTTTTAGACTTTTACAAAATAAATATATAATATATATATATAAATACTACCGAGCACATAATAATATATATATGTTTAGTGTTTAAAATATCTCTATTTATCTTCAGCAATATATAATCTATATATACACATAAATAATATTTAAAAGTAAAAATGGACCAGAAGAAAAATACGCAACGGTATTTTTACATAAATGTTCATTTCATTTTTCATTACTATACTAACAGAGCATATTGCTTTTATTTCTTTCAATTTATATATTTCATAAAGATATTAAATGTATATTGTATTGTGGTATGAAACCAACTAATTTTTTAACCTTCTTTTTTTTAATTTTAGAAAGACAAAAAGGCAGTCAAAAGCCCTGGAAGAAAATTTTTGGGATTGTAGTGTCTGTACTTACAGGAATACTGCAGAAGCCTTCAAATGTGCAATGTGCGATGTCCGAAAAGGCACATCAACTAGGTAAATACACAATAAGTCAATGACTTACTTAATTTTTATTATATTATGTAACTATTTGATGTAGAAAAAAACAATCTATGAAATATGTATATTGTATTCTTTATCAACATCATGTAAATGGTATACGATATATGTATATATGTTTCATAATCAAGCTTGGTATAATAAAACATAATATAATGCAGTCTATTTTAAACATGCTTTTTTCTTCAAAAATTTCAGAAAACCAAGGCTGAATCCGCAGCTTATTGTTGCCCAACAACAACAAGTTGCACACACCACTCCAAAACCGAAAAGAGAAGGAAGTAAAGAACGAAAGTCTCAAAATAGTTCATCAGGCAATTTCGAAGAAAGGAAAAGCAAAAAGAAAATCCGAAATATGTAAGTGTATATAATATACAAAATCCTCCATAATATATTAATATGAATATATATTATTTAAATGTACTATAAGCTATAAAAGACATTCAATTCTGCTTTTTGAAGAAAAAAAAAACAACAACATTGTTTGGAATAAAATGATATGTGATGTATTCTATTTCATCTTTGTATTTACACACATGTAATGTATGGTTTTTTTTAAACTTTTTTAAATATTTATATAGACGACCAAGACTGAAAAATGTAGACAGAAGTCAAGGTGTACATAGGCAACCAGTAACGGTAAACAATGTTACAGTTGTTATAACAGAGTTTTTACCAAAAACTGTTGCAAGTACTATACCCGTGATTTCAATGGATTCTGTTGATGTTCCAAGTTCTTCAGATGTGAGTAATCACTCAGAAATTAGTGTCAATGGAGATGTAGCTCCAGGTTCCAGTTCATCGTAGTAGCCAATTTTTATTTTATAATCATGTAAGGAAATAAGAATATTTATATTATGTTTAAGTAAAATGCTATATAATAATACCTAATAGTTATTGGGAACAAAAACTTACGAATGACGAAGAAAAAAAGAGTGAAAAGTATATTATAAACAAAGCTCGTAAATATAATAATATAAAACGTAATTATGTATATGTGTAGAATGCAATGTCAAAATCACGTACATCCTATATATATATTATATATTATATACATACTACATCAAATATATATAAAAGATACTATTGTGGTATATATATATATGTAAAACAAAAAAGTATATATTTTTATTTTAGTTGACGCCAAAGAACCGGTGTAGTAATATATAACATTATAGAAATCATAAATATATTATATATCATATAAAACCAATCACAATTTTTACAACAAAAATAAGATTGTTTTTCTTTTCTCTTTTCCTTTCTCTCTCCCTCTTACAGAGTTACCCATATATTATATATAAATTAAATAATCAATAATCATGTAGATGATAATCCTTGGTTGATTGCCAATGCACTAAACTTGTTCATGTAGTTGAGTAAAAACAAAATATGACATAATATATTATATAAGGAATAAAATTGTTCCACAATATATTATGATTTATGATGTAAAAACATAATGGACTTAGATATAATATATTGACTTGCTAATTTGTAGTACTATACTAACTATGTATATTTTACTTTTACAAAATAATGCGGAATATTTTCATTCGTATAGTAGATGAATCATATTACTATAATTATTTCTGTACTTTCATGTCAATTTGAGATTGTCAAAAGTAAAAAAAGAAAACAAACATTCAACGTATTATAATTACAGAATATAATAATAATAGTAATAAGATATTATGTCATACACATATGTGATTCTTCCGGTTCTTTGGTTTGTCATATTTTCTGTTCAAAAAAGAAATCACAAAATGATAACAAAATGACGCGTAGAAATTGTAGCTTTTACTTACAGTATTTGGATTTTAAAAATGCGTCGCATTATAGCTATTAAATATTACTATATTGCTATAATGTAAACGAAAACACTATAATAGTATAATAATAATATACATTATATATATACTTCGTTGTAGAACCAATTACTTGTAAAAAAAAAAAAAAGGTTACTAATAATGAACATAAAATGCGTTTATTGTGTGTATGCATTTAATTGTCCATTACGTAAAAAATGGTACATACACACTAATATATTATGTATATCAAGTAAAGTAACGTAATGCTACTACTATCGGTTTATAGTTTCTCATTAATTGTAATAAGGATAAAATGATGATGCTGTACACTACTACTATTATTATTATTACAATGTATTTCTATTTAGAAAGCAAAAAGTTCAGGCAAAGGCAGGTTCATTAAAGTACAGAATACATATATAAAATATATATATATATAAAACATATATTATACATATAGACATTATACATGCCAGGTTTAAAGTGTAAGTAAAACTTGTCGTTTAGCACACTATAAATAATATTTAAGATTAATGAAAGTATATTTCACATATAAAATTAAAACGGTTTTTTGGGTTTATATGTATTGTGTCCATTTTTATATGTGTTAACTTAACAAGTTATGATTTTTATGAGAAAAGAGAGTGAATGAATGAAGAATAATGAGAGAGAGTGTGTGAACTATATTATATGAACCATTATAGAGTGAAAAAGCAAAAACAAGTAAATAAAACAGTTCTAATTATGTATAAGTAATAATTCTTTTCCTATGTTTAAAAATGGAATAGGAAATGATTATAATGCTATCTCTGTTGTGAAATTATGTTATTTTTTTTTCCATGTTGTGTCCTCAATTCTTTATTTTCCTAGAGTATTTCTTTTTTCGTTTATATATTATACATTATTATATAAATGTGCTGTATAAGTTTTTTTTATGATGATGTAATGTCAACTATATTGTATGATTCAAAAAAACTATAAAAATATATCAACCAATGTTTTGTAAGCTACATTACAAACACGAAAGTCAAAATAAATTGAATACTAATGCTAAAACAAAAAAAATAAATACAGACTTTTAGTTTCTTTTTATTATATTGATCGTTTTTTTGGTTTTTTTACCTTTTTGGTTACATAATCTATAATATAATATAGATTTATAAAGCTTTAAAATCACATTTCTTTGTATATTAAATAATAAAACTTACACATACTATATCAGTCATATGGTAATCGCAATAATTTAAGACATTTGATTCCAATATGTAGTCATTTCACAAAAGTCCATATTTACTATAATAAAGGACTTTCAATAGCACATTTATTTTTGTCTCTTAATTTCAGTCCAGTCATTTGATCTACTCTTGTACAAAAGCACTTCCGAAACGACCTAAAAAGATTGAAAATATGTTTTGTGAATTATAAGTTGTATAGGACTTAGGTAAACAATTATTATTATTGTAAATAAAAATTACACACAATACGCACACTTATTTACCTGTTCTAATTCCACTATTCCATTCCACAACCTTATAGAAAATTCATTCTTTTTGTAGGGTTGTATATTATGAAAAGGGTATCACAGATCACAGACCAAATCTGAGTAGCAAACTCAATTTGCTACATATTCTCTCAAGAAGCTAGTGTAGCAGAAGAAAGTATTCTTTCCGATTCATTTTTATTGTCATCTCTTAGATTATTGGATTGTAATATTTTAGCCGAACCTATACACACCTCTCCTTTATAAAACACTGCAATCTAGTTAAAAGTTAAAAGCAATCACCATAATTAGTTTTTATAAACATGTGACATTAGATAAACTAGTCAGTATTCCAAACTGATAGTCTAACTGAAAAACTAGGTGTATATAATATATAACATACCTGTCCAGGTGTGAGAGCTCTCAGAGGAATACCCAAAATAATACGAAGGCTTGAATTTTTATTCAAAAAAATTTGACATGGTACACTTCTATCAGCATGTTGAAAGCGAAACATGCAATAAAATGGTTTTGTTTCAGATAGTTGTGGCACGTCTGATATCCAATGTGGTTCAGTAGTATTTACAATTGATCCAAATAGTACAGGATTATTCACACCGATAGCCTAAAAATATATATATATATATATAAGAAGAAGTAAAATAATGCTACAAAAAAATAGCAAGCACAGTTACTTATAATATTTATATATGCATTCTACATTTCAACTCTACACATGATTTCTCCAGAAAAAATAATAAGACAGTACAAGGACTTACAACTTGGATGACTTGTGTTTTTGGATCTCTATGAGCAACATACATTCTAACAGGTTCCAAATGATCTCCACATCTTTGACCAACAGTGTAGTGATGAACACCACGGTGCCATCCTACAGTTTTCCCCGTTTCAATTTCTACAAATGGTCCTTTTTTATTAGGTATGTACTGCAAAAAAAAAATGAAATAGATCAAAGAGAAATTATGAAACACATGTTTTGAAATAAATACATTAATCTCTTTTACAAATTTCAAATGCTTTATCATTTGTATAACGTGCCACATGTACATAGTACATGTAATATTGATGTAATATATGAATTGCATAATATATGTGTAAACAGATAGAGATGGTTTACCAATGACGTAGAATTACCTCTGAAATAAAATCTGTAAACTTCCGTTCACCTATGAAACATATTCCAGTACTATCTTTCTTTTTAGAAATTTCTTCCATTCCATTTTCTAGAGCAATTTGTCTTACTTGCTTTTTGTGCATAGATCCAATTGGAAACATTGTTCTACGGAGAGGCGTTTGTTTGACTTGACTAAGAAATAATGTTTGGTCTTTAATTGGGTCCACAGACTTCAAAAGATGAACATCTAACAGAATAAAGAAATATTATAGATACATACTTAAGTAAAAAATACTGCCGTTTTATTTAGAATACATGCGTATACATTGTAGCACATAATTATGTATGTGTTCAAAATATATATAGGGCTACAATTCAGAATTTCAATAAAACTTCAAAATCGTTAACTGAACTGTTTTTGTCATTGAAAAAAAAAGAAAAAGATATGTTCTGCATAGAATGATATAGTTGTATCTGACTTAATCCAGGTACAAAATAATTTACCAATATCTAACCAATAACTAACCGAGTTTCGATTAGTTTTTTGTAAAAGTTTTTGCATATATACATACACATGTATTACATATATATGCCATATACATGTGACTAAAAGTTTTGCCCTGTCTTGTATTTAGTAAGTTTGAAGGAAGGAAGGAGAAAGTAATCTTTGGATGTGTTTACTAGGGAAAAGTTTTATATATATGGGTCTATTTTCCTAATCCGTTACGTATGCTTATAGACACACACACACATACTGTTTTTCTAGTTTCATTCAAGTTCACATTTCCAAAGAGTTTTGTAACTATGTTATGATGATAAAACATACGTTTTATGTAAGCCTCACTTGACCCTTTTGTACTAAAAATAATTAATAATAAAAGCAATCGAACACTAACAATCAAATAACACAATAAGTTATATATACACTTACTTTTATCATCTTGATAGTTTTCAAGAAAACTCCCAAAAGAAGTTCGAGCATAATGTCCAGTTGCAATTGCTTGAGCACCAAGTTCTGAAAAAATTAAGTATATTATTTATTATTATGTAAGCATAAAATTTATACGAGCGTACTCCTTTTAGTTTACAACATTTCAAATGATTGGAAGTAATTACGTAAAGCACAAAGCAAAATATTATATACTAAAATATTAAGACACACACATACCGTTCACAGCATAATTATAGAAAGCTCCAAATTTGATGAACCGGTTACAAAATATATCTAGAAGAAATAAGCATCAAAATTCCACACATATTTAATAGAATTTCAAACTTGTAATGTTAAAAGTTATAAAAAATATCACCTCTGTATGAATGTAAATCTTACCAGGATTTGGAGTCATTCCATTTTCATAGTCTTCTAGAAGGGAGCTATAAAGGAAAGAAATAAGTTAATTAATGAGTCTTCATTATATGTTAGTTTATTCCTGAGGATAACATTTCGTAATCCTCAAAAGTGAGTATAGAGTATAGCACGTGGAACAAGTACAAAGTCAAAATGACAATGACGACAATTGTTTTCAAAATGTTTACCTAAATACATTGATCCAATATTCCTTGACAAATGAAACTTGTACCAATTCAATTTTTAAACCCTCACAAACAGATTTTGCATCTTCTAATTCATTTTGACCTGTACAGGTGCCAACTTCGTCATGGCCATCCCAATTTTTCATATAGACTCCAACAACTTCAAAACCTACAGAGATTCAAATTAAAAAATCAATCAATTTAATGTATGTACGAGTATATTATACACATATTGTGTGAATGATAGATTCAGTGTAGAAATATGTAAGAATTCCTTTTAAAAGATTACTGTGTATTAATTGTTAATTGTACTTTATTTACCTTTTTTCTTTAAAAGTAATGCGGCTACTGCACTATCAACTCCACCGCTAATTCCACATGCAACTCTTTTAACAAAATTCATTTTAATTACAAAAGTGTTACATAAAAATCTCACTGAGTAAACCAACACACATTTACACCAATATATTATTCTCCTTTATTATAATTGTAGTTGTTGTTTCACTGAAATTGCCAATTACTTTAGTGTAAAAAATCTACATTTTTGCAGTCACTGCAAAATTCCCTGCAATATGAAATGTGCGTCCAAGGATGGAACCGTTTTGACACTTTTAATATTTTTTTTTACAGAGAGAGAGAGGAATACTGCACAACGTTCACACTATAAACTTTTTTCCAGTAACTCCATTGTCTGTATATAATAGAGGCTACATATTTAAGGAGACCGACATAAAATGTCTCGATATATACTGTGTGTACTGTAAGATTCGTGGTAAAAAAAAGTACTGGAAAAACTGAAAACACATGGGGAATGGAGATACAATTTTTCGTAGAAACGGAATAACAAATTTCAATTCAAGCTGTATAGGTACACATATGCAGATCATACGTCGGATAAAGTCTTATTCAAATAATACTGCAGTCTGTATCTTTTTTACCAGGTGTCTATGAAATGGAGCTTATCCTTTTTGTAGATACATTTACGATATTTTATTACAAAGTATTATGATACTATAATCTTTACAATTATTATTGTATGAGAGTATTCCTATCATTCCAATGGCATAATATTGCATGGCTGCTTTAATAATGTTGTGTAAATATAGATGATAAATTCATAAATATTGTGTGTAGAAGTGTGACTAATTTCCTATTGAGGAACCACATTATGCATTCACCAATGAGTCTAATTACAAAAAAAGATATTACGAACACATGTATGACTGTATGTATGTCTAGGATGTACTATGTACAATGTACAATGTACATGCTACACAAAACACCATTCCATGTAACTTTCCTCCAAACTCCAAACGAATGGTTAATGTATTTCGAACAATACATAGATGTATATTGACACATTTGTAGTAAATATAATATTCAACACATTCATGTAAAATTTGATCCACTTGTTTATGACACTATATGCATATTTTCCATTCCCAACTCAAGCTCAAGGAAAACGTTCATAGTTCATAATCATGATCATCCGAGTGTCTGCTGTCTGCTGTGTATCCATAATAAAATGAACATTGACCACAAATGCGAACCACAGTGATAAAAATGTTTTTTTAAAAAAAAAAGAATCATACCCAAACAATGTGAACGTTTTTTTTTCTTGGAAGTAAATACCAGTTTTATTCACTGTTACAAAACCAGAAACCATATATTGACGAATAGGGAAAAAACAAATTCTTTATTTATTAAGCTCTCCACAATGAAGGAACATATGAAAAAAAAAATTACATTTGTATATTTTTTATTTCTGGTTTCTACTACATACTACCTGTTTGGAATACTCGGATACCGTGCCTCAATTGTGTCTAAGTGCATTATAAATTATAAGTTATAAAAGTGTATGTATATAATATTAGTTTTTTTCTCACTTCAGTCTTTTTCATTCTCGGCAGCTTTATTGTGAATTGTGAGTTGAAGGGTACTAGTGAGAGTGAAGTATGAAACTACAATTTTTGTGCAATCAACAGTCCACAGTCTACAGTATCTTATACGTTATACGGTATATTAGACAAAGTTTTCAAAGTTTTTCCAAAGTCCTCAACCATCATCATTACACATGCCATGAACTCAGTACTCATCTTTGTCTTCAATCCTATTTTAAATAAGAGTAATCGTATTATAGTTGTGACAGTACTTTTCTCGGCCTTAATATTCAAGCTATAAAAAGGACAAAAAATACCAAAAAATATATAAAGAAAAGCATCATGTATAATATATGTACACATGTATCCACTATTAATGTTATATAATATAAATGAGAGTGTGATGTGTGCATGTGAGACTTGAGAATGGGAAAAATGTGAATACAAGTGAGTGAGTGAGTAAGTATATACGAAAAAGTAAGTCCAAAGTGAGTGGGAAAATAGTAAAGTAAAGAAGATATTTTCTTTGGGATGTTTTGAAGATTCAATGTATGAAACACCAGTGTAAAAGTAGTGTAGTAGGACAGTCAGAGGGAGAGAAGGACAGAGATCTAGAGAGAAAGAAGAGAAAGAGAGCAAGACAGAAAGTATATACATGTATGTACATGTATATTTACCTATGTATTATAAGGATTCTATATTCTATTGTAGGTTGAATAAAATGAAAAGCTCGTCTTGTGCTTTAAGTGTCATATGAAAAAAAATAAGTCTGGGAAGAACTCTTCGTTACATACTACATCCACAATACACAAGGTACATTGGACTTACATACTACATTATGTACAACATACAATGTATACCATCAAAGAGTTAAGGAGAGAAACACACAGAGAGCTCTCTTTTCCATTTCTGAACCCTTTTAGTTGGTTCAGACTAAACCATGTTACTCTCCTTGGCTCCTTCTCCATTCTCCATTCCTTTCTCTATCTTACTCTCTTTCTCTTTCACTCACCGGTTGTGCCAGCATATCGAACATGCGTGTTTTCTCCCACTTTTCCCGAAATAGTCCCAACCCCCACTTTCTCCATTTTGGTCCAAAACTGCAGAGAATTCAAGTACTTGACGAAGTAGAAAGTTTTCTTGAAATCATCATCACATAGCCTCCCTCCATAATTGAGTCACTGTTTCCCCATTTTTTACTCTCTTTCTCTGTCTCTTTTTCTATCTGTGTATCTCTAGCTATCTCTCACCGTCTCTCTATCTATTCATCTTCTTTTTTTTTCTATATAATATTATATCGTTTAAATATTATTGTTATTGACGAGAAAGTGACAAGTATTTTGTTTTGAGTGAGAACGAGAGAGAGAGAGAGAAATATATAGAATATAGAGCAGTATACCAACACATATACATACCCAAGGATATTCTATTGACACACTGAACACTGAACATATATAAATACATTCACATACATCAAGTACTTACTATTTACATATATATACAACTTTTGAAAAAAGAAAATAGGTTTTTGTCATTCTCATTCACTCTCTTGCCTGTGATGACATGCAAATCAAGCAATATCAAGGCCGTGGCTTTGACTGTTCGTTTTTCATTCTGTTCATCGTGTGATCTATAACCTTTCTTTACCAAAGGAGTCACTCAGGTCGACAGGAAAGGGGACCTTCATTTCTTTTGACCACAAGTCAAGTCATCAAATGTAAGTATTTATCTAGTAACTAGTAACCTCCTTTTGATCTTTATTTGATTTCTTATTTTTTTTCATAATAGTTTTTGGTTACTTTACCAATTTAGTCAATTTAATTTATAGTAGAATAAAAAATATTTGTGTATGAAGTGTGGAGTGTGGATACATCAAGGGTTTTTAATTAACATTTAACAAATTTCAAATAATCATAAAATTATATAATATGTAGGACATTTTCCTGATAGAATCTGTTTTTGTTCCTATAATATTTAAATATAACTAAAAATCTAGCGTGGAAAACTTTTCTTCATAATAATTTTGATTCAAAAAAAGGTCATAAAATGAATTGTGTTAATTTTATTAGAGTTACTACAAGTACATGCAAACGAATTTTTAAATGGGGAATTTTAGATAAATACCATTCGAAAAAAAGACGCTGTAAATATCAGTATTTGGAAAAAGCTAGTTTAAATGTATTTCTTTTTTCTTTTAATTTTTGAAGGCTTTAAATTTCTACAGTTCAAAGTCAAACGTATTTTCCTATGTAATATGTAATATAGAAAATAGATTATACTGAAAACTGAAAGCAGTAAATATATAATTTTAATATTTAATGTACACAAGATACAAGACATAAAAACCCTATAGCTAAACTTTTTGAGTCGTTTTTTGTGTAAATTGTATAAATATATAATATTATATGTGCAGTTTTAAATTAAATTGAACGTCACGTACAACAAATTTACATATATTTCGTATAAACAATAAATAGCACTGATAAATACCTTTCTCTTATCGTTTCACTATCACAAACTTCAAGCTTCTATAACATTAAAAAACAAAACCATGCTACATACAAATATCCAATATTCAACTGCACTATTTCCGTCCGTAAAGTTTTAATTAAAGACGGATTGTTCTAGTCAGTAAAGCTGGTTTCTGTTCACAGTTTACAGTTTTCAATGAAATGTGTGTATATTTAGTGTATATTGATTATTGATAGATGCAGAAGTGTAAATTCATTGCATGTATTTCTAATTTATACACATGAGGAAAAATAGAAAGCAGAAGAGAAAGTGAATTGTGAAAAGGCATACACATTTTCTAATTTATTTATGACTCAAGACTCAAGACTCTAGAGTATCTTTTTATCTTTTTTAACGTTATTAGAAATTAAAACTCACCAGCTACATTTAAGTCTTACGGAGTCAAGTAAATTATTATTATCTTTGTGGCATATCTTGTTCAATTTAGTGTTACGTAGAACGTAGATAGTACATGTAGATATTTATCAAAAAATTCTGTATAAAGTGCATTGTGTGTGGTGTACGATTTAAAATGTACATACATAAATGTGATTATATAACATAGGATATATTTAGTATTTAGGGGTTTGAAGATGAAATGACAACAGATCATTGTGCATGATTTGTTTTTTAACCTACATGTAAGAAATTCCTTAGCTAACGTGGTCTAAATACAAATACGACTACTTACATATGTACTAACAATTACACTACATTTAACGGTATTGAGTAAGTGAGCGAAGTATGAGAATGCTGGGTTGTGTATTGTGTATTGTGTAAAGTGCAAACGATAAAATGTTCATCTGGAATCTGGAAATGAACTTGATCCTTAATCCTTACAAAACCGAGAGAAGAATTTCGATGTAAAAGAAAAGAGTAAAGCATGTGGATAGTGGATAGATTTTAATGGAAACAGAATTTAGATTACACAGATATATAGTCTACTTAATCTACGTCTACTTACTACTTATATAGACTATGTACAATATACATAGGGAAAAAAGAATGTACCAGGTATACAAAAATATTATTACTGGAGAAAGGGAAGTAAGAAGAAGAGGAACAACTAAGACGTTACGTGGAATTAAAATACTCACGAGATCTTTCTTCTTTTTCTCTTGCTCTTTTTCTTTCTCTTTCTCTTTCTCCCTACGTTTTTTTCTTCTTCTTGCACATGCCGGAGAAAATTGAGTGGATTGAGAGGAATAGAACAAGAGAAATTCTTTTCCATTTTCTCAAGTCTAGAGTCTAGAGTTCTACTCAGTTTTCATTCCATTCAATGATGAGCATTACTCATTCCCTTTTCCCTCCCTGTATAATAATATGTAATATATATGATAAACGTATTGTATGTGTTCTGGTTTTTAAACTTGGTGTACTTTTGCTGTATCCTCTGAAAAATATGTACGTAATACTTGCTGATCCTTTGAGGTTTTTTCTTATTATGTTTTTATAACATTATCTTATATATAGACATACATGTACAACGTACAATGTACATACAATATATGAAATAGAAGTTTACTCTAGTTTTACAGTAGGAAAAATCTCTCGTATACATTTTACGTAATATAGAAACTATGCTTAAAACTTCTGTTCACTATTTTACTACTTTTCTCAATAGCCTCAATACTTGCAACTTTCATTGTTACATAATAAATACATATACGAATATTGTACATATGTAAGGTTTCATTGTTACTTAGTTTTTAGTTTTATACGCATTGGTACTTGAGACTTCCGTCCCATTCATTTTTTGACATTGACGGGCAATCAATTTGATTTTATTATAGTTTCCCAATTTCCAAAAGATTAGATAGATAAGCTTCTTTAGCTCTCTGATTCAAAAAAAAAAAAAATTCTTTCCTTGTAAAACTTTCAGTCAACCTTTTTCTTTTTGCTTTTACTTTTGTATTTTGTACTTTGTACTTTCACTGTTCAGTATCATACTGTTTATGTGAGGACTGACGATTGAGGATTGGGGATACATGTAGCCATCTGTACTTGAATCAAGGGTTTAAACTTCATATTTTATGCATGTTTTTTTTTCTCCATCCACATCGTACATATATATATGCATATGCGGCATGCTGTAGTTCTTTTTATCTTGTGATACGGTATGTGCTCTATACTCAGTACTCAGTGTCCATATTCATGCGTATTAGGGTATTTTTAACACCGAGTACTTACTGTATAATGTATAATTGTACATTGTGCACTGAGTAAAAAATCAAGGTAGAAATTCGTATAATCTATACTTAGAACTAACTGAGCACCAGAATTTACAATGTTGCAGTTTGCAATACTGTACTTAGGTTTCTTCATATGTGTAGATTTATACTGTACTCATTTTCTTTTTCTATGTATATAATCTATAATACCTTCATGTAAAAGGCACTATAGATTAAAAGCTTGAAAATATTATCAGATGGAACTATAAAGTATACTGTATACAGTATCGAGGAATTTTTTAATACCTATGTTTATAAATATTTGAAATTGTCCAATATATGGATTACTATTTATTATTACTGTTTCTTTAAATTTTATGGATTTACTTGATTCTGTAAACTTTGATTTCAAAAATGGTAGAAATGTAAAAAAAAAAATACTAGAGAATAAAGCAATAATTATTATCAAACCCAACTTTCACCAATACAATACAATAATTAGGCAAAATATTCTCCACAATATACTGAAACTATACAATTGTGGTCCATTTACATTTACCAGACTCCTTTTGATCAATACGTGAGTCGAGTTTTAATAAATAAAAAAGGTCCAGTAAGAACAACTCCAAAGTTTAGATTTTAGATGTTATCTCCCTCAAAATTATATTATGAGCCATTAAAGTCCAATCTATAGACATTTAAAATGTATAGCCACTAGCCACATAATATGACAAGCATGTACTGTGACATTGAATATTGAATTTTCGAATACTCATAGAGCTCACAGAGTTCCGGGAAATAAAGTTTGTACAATACTTTTCCGCTTGTGGAGAGTTTTAAGTGTAAAATATGTACGTCTTCTACAGTCTACAGTCTACAGTGTAAAAGTTTTGATCAAAATATTGTTCGGTTATGCACTGTGTGGGATGTGGGAAGAGTTGTGAACTGTTAGTAAGGAATGAGGAATAGGGAGGTGCAGTTCAAGTTTCAAGTCCAATGTAGTTCGTTTACATTTTATTATTATTATTATTCTTAGTATTATTATTAATGTTACAATGAGAGATGTATCATTCATCTTTGTCCGAGTTGGAATGAATGGGATATGCGTGCATAGAAAATAGAAATACACTCAAATACTTTGGGTTTTTGGTATATGATATACGCTACATAAAGTGAACAGTGAATTTTGAGTTAGTTCGACCTAGTTCATAATAAATTACTGTAACATTGCATTGTGTTTCCAGCTTCTACTATGTGGTCTTAATGTACATACCATATTATGTATATTTATATGAGTGTATTTATGGACAGATTGGAATCCGAATCCAAATTCGAGTCCAGTCTATAGTCCAGTACGAAAATTTTAGATTTTAGATTATATAGGTTGTGGGTTGTGGGTATACGAAAATGTGCTTATCTTTTACATAAGTACAGGATATTTTATATCTGCATAATAAATGTCCGTCTTCTATACTCCGTGACATTTAGACACCATGTGAATTGTGAATTGTGAATACATCTCTCTAATAAACAGTAAATTTTGTTGTTGTTTTGTTGTTGTTGCTACTTCATACGAATATAATATGTAAGTTGTTTATTGTATCTGGTATCTAGTATCTACATGTAGGAAGTATGAAGGTATATGTATTATGTATACATGTACATATGTATGTATTTATGAATGATAACCACACTACAAACTGCAAACTGCAAACTACACATTATGTTTATGTATGCTACGAGTTTGCCTCCGTCATCATGAATGCTCTCTCAGTCTTGGTGTGGGATATTCGGATCAAGTTTGTGATATTGTTGAATTGTGAATCGCTGACTAGGAAAATTCGCTGGGAATTATTGATTTTTGTTTACTTACATGAGAGTCAAGAGAGAGAAACCAAGCACTAAATACTAAATACATGGCATCAAAACACAATACACAATACACAATAGCAAACAGTACAATGGATCACAATCCTTGGACTTTTCTCACTCCCTTACAACCATCCACTGATCCACTCTCCAGCTCTAGTTGTAGCTTTAACTCTTTCATGTTTATACAAAACGGTTGGAGGTTGGAGAGTTTGGATGGTTTGCATGATTTTACACATGGGTAGAGGCACACATTGGAATCGGAGTTGGAGTTGGACATTGGACATCAAGATCAACGTCCATAATAAATTGACCGTATCCATGTGTACATACAAATACAAATACACTTGAGACTTGAGACTTGAAGCTGGAGCTTAACATTTTTATACCTATCTAGAATTTAGAATCAAGATTCAAGAATCTTAACTCTAGACTGTAGACTCTAGAAATTTCAAATTTTTTACTCTGTAATACTAATACTAAAACATTGCTGTTGCTCTCTTTATTACTAATTGCTCCTTACATCCTGCTCTATGCTTTATGCTTTATTGTACACATGATATATATGGAAGATAACTGAATAACTAGCGAGAAGAGCAAGATTTTCTTGGTTTTTTAATACTTTAATACACTTCAGATTGCAGAGTTTTATAGATATGTATACATTTGATTTAACATTTAACACTGAATTTTCCTGTGGTTAAATGCTGTAAGCTGTAATATATATTATGTGTGGGAACAACTCAACTTGAAAAATGTGAAAGTAAAAAGTACACTATATTATGTATTGTATTGGGTGTTTTCAGTTCTGAAAGACTATACGTCCAAATTAAACACAGGACAAAGATAAAAAGTTTGAAATTTTGGAACACTGTTCAGTGTGTAAACATGCATGATGCATGATGTATGATGTATGATCCATGACATTGGATACGAGGATCAAAAGTCCAATCGTGTACGGGTGTATATGAGTGTAGGGTGGCATACCATATCATGTCCCATTTTGTGCCCACATTACACTTTCCAGTAACATTGCACATTGTGCAGTGTACAATGTACATACGCATATGTATGATGTGTGTCTAAAGTCCAAAGCTTATATCTATGGATATGACATATTAAGGCTGTGGTTGTGCAATTTATACTTTGTACTTTACACATTTAGAAGTATTTCCTTTCCTTTCTCCAAGTGAAGTGAGCATTGAGCAGGACTCACACAGTCAGAACAAGAAGAACAAGAAGGAAAAGAAGAGTACAGAGTAAAGAGACGGAGAAAACTTTGGGCAGAATAGAAAGTAGAAAGTAGAATTGAAAGTACGATAGATGATAGAATTTGTAGTATCATCAAATAAAATATGTGTATACACAATACACATTCATCCATTGTGGAAGCTTCTGTTTAAACTTGATTATATTTTGTACTGATAGATAGTTGGGAAGTATAAATTTCCGTATATGTATCTGTATCCGTGTATTATGTTTACCAAAACCTTCTATGTTCAATGTTCAATCGTGCAGTGCTCATGCATGACAATACAATATATTTACCCTATCATATATTTTGTCATACATATTACAAGCTGGAATACAGAGTACAGAGTACAGAGGTTATGTCTTATGTCACGTAGATATGTATACGTATAATGTATCGTGTACACTTTCTGGAATCTAGAAAATACAAAATACTTATACATTATACATGTTGGTTGGTCCACGTTGAAAACTTGAAGCTCAAGTACAGAAAATAGAAAATAGAAATGTATAGTGTACAGATACTTATATATTGTATTATATTACATTATATGTTAAAGTTGTATGTATAGTGTATAGCTCGTCTTCGGCGTGCTTGTAATATCTAATGACAATCGGGTAAAGAAATAAGTTGGTTCCATTCCAGCGTTTTCAGAGGAAACGCGCACATATAAAATACATGCATACTCGTAATGCATTTATATCATATATAGTATATCATATCAGTATGTACATATACTGTATACTTTAGACTGTAGACCCAGTTGCTCACACACACATCAAAAGGAGTGAAAAAGACATGTACACTGTACACTGTACACATGTCCAATGTTCAATGTCCATGGAGTTTGGAGTATCTACCATCTACAATTTACTATCTACAGAGTGAGAGACATGATGTCTAACTTTCTTCTTAAATAATTCCAAGTCACATAAATATTGTGACCAATCCATCTATCATTCTACTAATATGTAGAATGTAGAATGTGGAAAGTAGAGCTTCAGAATGTGGAGAATAGAGTTAAGAGTGTTCCAGTAGGGCAAAGAAAAAAAAACGTGTGTGGCATCTAGTTTCTAGTGTCTATTGTAAACTGTACATTGTGAATTGTGTGTTGTACATTGAGCATTTTCCGGAGAAGGCTTTCATCCATTATAATTGCCGATTGCGGAAAATACATTGAATCCATTTTCATGTAATGGGATAAATATTACATGGGAACGTGGGACTGAAGAATGGAGAACTGTCAATTACTAACTGCGACTAAACAATTTTTTGTACAAATATAAGTGAGTTGTGCATTGTAAATTGATTAGTTTGAACACTACACTTTGACTTTACATTGTACATTGTACATTGTCCGCCGTACTCTGTTCAATACAAAAAACTATGCAGTATACAGCTGATGCTGAATATTAAACATCAAGTATGATGGACGTGAAAACCGTGCAATTGAAACTAATTTTGGGAAATGATACATAATACTTTGTTTTTGTACCCAGCTAATTTGTTGACGAACCGAACATTGAACATTACAGAGTATGGAATATGGAATATGATTATTGAATGTTTACACATTATATTATGTGTATTATATACTCAATATATTATCGTATGTACATTGTACATTTTATATTGTACATGCTCATTCTTTTTGATTGATATTTTGCGAACCATGTTTATTTGTCATTTGTCAGTTTCGTCTGTAGTCTGTACTAAGTATTAAGTATATATCAATAAAACCTTGCACACTGCCAACTGCCAACTGCACAGTGCACATACTTTGAGCTGTGAGCTGTTAGCTACTACTTTAACTTTCAACTACTATTGCTTCTGTATTCTGTACATGTATCTAACATATATATATTTTTGTGAGCACAGACAGTCGGCGAATTTTCTTTTAGTCACGCCGTACCTCGTACATGTACATTGTACATGTTTTTCCTTCATGTTTGTTTTTCCGACTGTGCGTCATGTCTTTTCTTGTGTTCTTGTGTTTTTCTGCCGTCTTCCGTCTTGTCGAATTCCTCGCTTCCTGACACGTTGTTCCGAATCAGCGGATTTCCCATTTTGTTTGTACTTCTTTTCCTGGGTACACATCATACATGTATGTATGTATACAAATATTATATAGGAAGTAGTAAGTTGTCATACACATAACTTTCTACTTTCTACGTCTGTATTGTACCTTCTACATTGTACATATGAAGGGTGATTGTGTGTGCACAAGTAATCATTTCATTTTCCGAGAAAAAGTAAAACACGTATGTACAGTGTACAGTGTACATTGTACAGTGTAAATATATAGTGAATAGTGCATTAATATAGAAATCTGCGAGCGTGTATTATTTGCTCCTACCTGTTTTTGCTCTTCATTGAATGTTGAAGAGTGGAATGAGATGGGGGGAAAATACAAGATAACAATTTGTTTACCTGTCACCCCAACAAGTATTTACTATATGTACGTTGTACATGTAGTTTCTATGCCTTAAACAGTACACAGTGAAATTATTTATGCACATGACACATGACATGAATTACGTGTATTTATCTACACTAACATTGTACATCGTGCATAGTAAATCGTACATAGATTTTGGATTTGAATGTAAAATGGACATGAGAGGAATTTGAAAGCTCACGTTTTTTTTCACTTTTTTCTTCTTTTTAAATATGTTGATAGGCTAAGACTTGGAAATTACTATCCATATTTGAAATTGAACTGATGGTAAATGGTAAATGGTAACGTGACATACTCTTTAAAATGTATAAACAAGGATTTTTTTTCCAAAAACAACAAGGCTGTTCAAAACAAGTTGTAAAAGTTTATAAACAATTTTGCATAATTTTTAATGACATGTCATGTATCATTTATCATTTATCATAATATTCTATTTCCTATTTTAAACTATAAACTATCTACAAACTGGATAATGATAAAGTATAATGGATAATCCATCCTTCCTCTACTTTCTACTTTCTGCTTTCTCCACAGCTTTTTATTTTTTAACTTTCTCTTTCTACTGTATTTTTTGAGATGGAAGTCATGTCATTTTATTTTTTAGAGAATAATCTGCTTATATTGAAAAAAAAACATAGAAAAAGTAGGTGAAGCTGTAAAAAAATTAAAACCAAGAATCACCATGGAATGTTATGAGTTTATGGGTAAATAATTTGAGAGTATTAGATACTAGAAACTAGATAAAAGTTACATACAGTTTTTCCGGTAGATTATAAATTATAAACTATAGATAGATACGCACACATAAGATAAGTTTCAATGGGCTAGGTTTGTTTAGTCACAAGGTGCATATAGCTAGACATAACACTGTTCATTTATTATAAATAAAGGAACAGGAAACTTTCTCTCCCGTCGTTTTATACTGTATACAGTATTACAGCATACACTATGCATAATATATGTACAATGTACAATGTACGGCGTACACGCGGAATACTAAATATTAAATGTTGTTTTTTTATGTATCATATTCATACCCTTGAATGTTGAACATGTAATTATGGGGAGACTTTCACTTGTTTATGAAAAGGAAAAGGTAAAAAAAAATCCAAGATTTTAGAGTTTAGAGTTTTGACTGCCACTCATTTTCATGAAAGTAACTTTTATACTTGATACTTGATATTTTATGTAGGTGTTAGGCGTACTTTCCCATTTTTAAATAGAGGTTTTGTTAACATGTGACAAAACATGCATCAAGCATCAGGCATCAGGCACCAAACATCAAGCATCAAGCCTTTTAAATAAGCTTAGATAGGTAAAAGGTAAAAAAAGTAAAAGTAGTGGGACGGGTTGAGCAATTAAAAAAGCTATCAAGTCGAGCAACATTTGTAATTTGTAGCCCGTTTTTAGTTCCTTTGTGTTTTAGTATTCCTTTCACTTTCCTTTTTATGTACAACATCACTCTGTACTCTACATTCTACATTCTACATGCTACATGCTGTACGCATTACACATGTTCTTGAATTTTTGGGGAAGGAAAAAGTGGAGAAAAGCCATTATTACCTGTTTTAGTGCGTGAATAACTGTTATTGTCCTAGTTAATGTTGTAAATATATGTTACATGCAACATGAATGTATGTCGATTCTCCGTTGTCGGTTGTTGGTTGTATGGAGTATGGTGTAGTCCAGTGTCTAGTGTCTAGTGTAGTGTACTATTTTGGCGTGTATTACATAAGTTTACCTATTTATTATGCATATAAAGTACAAAGTGTATGCTGTAGATTGCATAGACTATAGACAAAGGTATAGTAGTTTACATAATAGAAAGTATGGTGAATGGTGAATGTAGACATTATTAATGAAGTCGCAAGTATTCATAGCGTCATGTAATAATTAACCTAGAGTGTGTCACTAATATACCTCTCTGGTTCATTATGTACATTGTGTAATTTTCTCTGAATTAGAGGAGCTAAGCATCACTATCACTAATAATGGCGACAATAAAAGGAGTGTGGGTTGAATGTTGAATATTTGGAGGAAGAACCATTCATAGACTGTTCAAATTACAAATTAAGATACCAAGGACATTTACGCAGGTTATTAAATTTGAATTGTGTGTCATCCACAAGATGAGAGATGCTGATAGGAAGTACAGATAGAAACTGTACTGATTATGAAATAGGATATTGTATTGAATTGAAGAAGCCAGTAGTCAGTATGAAGTCTGAAATCTCAATTCTCAATTCCTTTTACATCATTGTTGATTGTTGATAATGTTAGTGGGTGGTGAGGAATCATTACCTTTTGTTAGGGATAAAGAATCAAAATCTAATATTATACTATTATTTGTTGTCTTCATTGTTTATTGTCTGTGTCCACACTCCACACAAGTTTAAAAACTTGTTTCAAAGGGAAGAGAACCATTCTTTTATTTTCATTACTTTCCCCCGATACAAATAGATAGTAGACCATTAATAAAAATAATTTTCAGGAGAAAACTAAATCATCTAGAGAAAATGTAAAATAAAGAAATTTCAGATGAAATTTATTAAAAAAGTAATCAAGTTATGTTACAAAAGCTTTTAAGAAATTTTCAAAGAATAATAATAATAAATTAATAAAAATTATTATTGTTTATGCTTTTTTTTTAAAAAATAATAGAAACTCGTCAAGATGATTGATCCAAGTTCCTCAGAAGAAGAGAGTGATGATGAGCACCCACACAAGCATGCTTCAGAGGCGAGTCATCCGAGACCTCCTCCATCCTCCTCCAGTCACATGGAGTCCCACCCACATCATCGAATCGTTCCGACCAACAGTGCTGCCTCCATGGACAGTCGTGGTTCCATGAATCATGATCGACATGGGAGTGGGGGTGGCGTTCCAGGTCACAGTCAAGGAAATACTCTTGGACCTTCCTCTGCAGCAGGTCCAGGAGGTCAAAGCCGAGGAGGTGCTCTTCCACGACCCACGTCACCTTCCCCCTCGTTGGTGTCAGAAAAAAATAATGTTCAGGACAATATTGACCCTGTTGTAAGTCAACTTCATTTCTTTTCTTTTCTTCCTTTTGTTTTTTTATTTTTCTATGATCTATGGAAATTAAAAAGGAATAATCAGATTAATGTTGTGACTTTCTTTCATTTTCTAGGAAAAACAGGAGCGAGAGGAAGAGATGAGGAAGACTCGACTTCAGTTGTATGTTTTTATTTGCAGATGTGTTGCATATCCTTTCAATTCCAAACAGCCAACAGACATGACGAAGAGACACATGAAGATCTCCAAGGCCCAATTAGATACCATTATTACACGTTTTCAGGTACTGCTTATACTTTATACTTTTTGTTTTGTGTTTTGTATTTTGTATTCCAAACATACTTATACGGATTGACGAGAATATTACCAATTCGTCTTCTTCAGCTTCTTTTACCTATTTCCCACCTATTTTCTCCTACACTAGAAGCAACATATAAATAAATCACATAATATATACACATGTTGATCACATCAAATTATATCTACTATCTACATATATTCCTATACCTACAAAGTTTTCTCCAGCACTTTGTTCATTGTACATTGTACATTGTACATTGTACATTGTACATACAGGAAACAGTACAGTATAAACATTATCGAAAGTTTTCGAGTTTTGTTACATATCCTACATCTCTTTTTACCTTTTACATCCATGAACTGAACATTACATTACAAGATACAAGATACAAGTTACAAGTTGGAGGGTATTACACTTTTCCCAAGTGACTGAGTAAATGAAACAAAGCAAAATAATTTGGACCCGAGAAATACGGAATCCAAAATACAGAATATAGAATTCTCGTGGTGAGATCGCCAGTCCTTTTGAATCCCTGCTATTGTTTTACTGGTTACTGGTATCTTTACATTTAACTTACACCTACAATCTACAATCTACACATCTAGTTAGCAATGACTAATAATATTGTGTGCTGCAAAGGAAAAGCTGTACCTTTGTACTTTGTACTGTTACTGACATTTTGCTGTACGTCATACGTACTGCACACATTACAGATGGAACAATTGTACAATTTAGACTACAGTACAGTGTGGTTGGATGTTGGATGTTGGGTGGTAGTTGGTAGTTGATACTGCTACTGCTTCTGCTAAACCCTTGTGGTTTTCATTTCTCTACAGCAAACATCCGCTGTATCTACATTGTACATATTTTGTATTTGTATTGTTTCTCTTGTTTTTTCCCAATTTCTCTACCTTTTTGATACGGAACAAAGTTGGGAAGTGAAACCATGTATAATTTAATACAGAAGGGAGACAAGCGGAAGAGAGTGAAAGCAGATTGTATTTGTATTTTGTGTTGTTTACGGTTTGTCTAGAATCTAGAATCTAGAAGCTAGAAGCTAGAACCAAGAACATACGAGGACTAAATAAATGTAGAAGAGCTACATAATACGTACAAAGTACAACTTGCAATGTACAGCTAAAACAAAACCAAAGGAAATTGTTTTGTTTGATACATTCCAAAATGCAATGCACAACATAAAACATGATATATTGTACATGGTACAAGTAAATACTTATGGGTGTAATTCAAACTGATATTTTTATCCTACTTATAATTATAATTGTAATTTGAACCTTAGCAAAATATGTTTCAGTCTAAATTTGGAAAGTTGGAGGAAATCTAAAATCTAAAATGTACAAAATACAAAAGTAGTGGTGAAGCTGATGATAAAAGTAATAAGTACAGTACACACAAACCTAAATAATAAATAATATTAGTACATTGTTCACTGTACACTGTATTCTTTATTCTTTATATTTTCCAGATCCCAGACTAGATGCATGTTTTGATGTTTATTAGAAAGGGGAAATTTTACACTGTATATTGTATAGCATCAAAAATGTATTGTGTATTGTCATATTTCTTTACTCTTTTTTACTTTGGATTTTGGATTTTAGCCAAACCACAAAAACCAGCTTTTGTACATTGTACATTGTACATATTATGTATATGGTATATTTGTACATGGTCCATTGTCTATTGTCTGTTGTCCACACTTGAACTCTAACAACAAGGACCACAAAACCCTGTTCTTCATCACCAGATACTAGACACTAGATACTAGATGCGAGATCTCTCTCGGTCTCTTTTCCTCCAACTTGTTCATGATTTTAGTTATGACTCTTACTCACTTGTAATTTTTTGGTGTGTTAAGGACCACGGCCATACCCTCTGGATGCCCACTTTATCTGTAGCACAACTTGGTTTATACAGTGGCATATGCATGTAGTTTGTAGTTTGAAGTGTCTAGTGTCGCAAAATATTCATGTACAATCTACAATCTACAGTAAACAGACGCAAGTATTAAGTATACATACATTTTACATTTTACATATTATAACACATGAGAGTTTATTTGTAGCTTTGGAAGTGGAAGTGGAGTAATTCAGGACTCAAGTTGTTCAAGTACTCGAGTTTTCCATTATATTTTCTACACTGTTCTAAATTCTACATTCTACATCCTACATTCTACATTCTACAATGCACATAAAGTTCAGTATATACTTTACAGTCTAGTGTACAGGTATTTATACACAGGTTATAGTTATGTTTAAAAACTCAAAAGTTTTGAGTGTGGGTATAAAGTAACCACAGATTAGTATGTAAAGATTTGACAGTGAGAGGTTATGTCTATATGTCCATGACTATGTACTCTCAAATTTTTTATTACTGATAGTTTAGTTTTTGAGGGAAAGTTCAAAACATGTACATTTGATATACGTTCTGAGCTTTCACTCTAAAACTAAACTATCAGTAATAAATGA
>JABASP010000232.1:0-66070 GCA_019776565.1 Sminthurinus signatus
TGTATCTTGAGATTTGGCTTCAACAAAACATAAAGAAAACTAAAATTCATAACAGTCACATCGTTTTTTAATCCCAGTGATCCTCAGGAACAACTGACAAGATCGGGACCCAGCTCCAGCGCTCGGCATTGGTCTCGACTATTTTTGTACCAATTTTCAAGTCCTCAAGTTGTACGTGCTCGTAGAAAAATTGAAAAAATATTCATTTTGTGAGCTTTCTTTAGAATTTTCTACAGCCCAAAGTACACATTGTACGGACTTGAAAATCGGGATCTTGGGAGATTCAACTATGAGGAATCTGAAAAAAATTATTTCAGGTTCCTCCGAGTCCTCTGGAGCCTACAATTTGTATTTAAAGACACAAAAAAAGTTGTTGCTATAGACTCCGCCCCCAAATCCTCACATTCTTAAAACTTGAGTATTTGGATATGAATGAAATTAATCTAAAATACAATGTTTGATTCTCTCTCTTTTTTTTCTTACCAGGTATTATGATTTCCAAATAAAGGAAACTCTTAGAGCTTTCCCTAATGTTGATATGGAGGCTCTTATTGCAAAATTCCCAGAAGTTCCAGAGAAAGCTTTCTACAAATATAAAGAGCAAATAGATGAAAGAGTGAATGAAAATGTTCAAGTACCGTGGAAATTACACAGATACAGAGGAAAAGTCCATACTAGATATATATCCAGTTGGAAAAAGAAGTTTGGGCAATAAAAACAAATAGAGAGTAAGTCAATTTAGTCATGAATGTGTATGAATGTACGACACAAAGTTTTTGTTGAGTTTTTTCTTTTTGTAAATTAAATTCATTTGCATCATAATATTGTAAGACAGACATGTTTTGAAGACAAGGAGTTCAATAATAAATATCTATTGAATTTTATGCAAAAAAATTAAATTCTTCAAACTTTATTCTTTGTTGGATTAATTTTTATATATATATATAAAACAAGACGTTTCGATCTACATAAGATATACATTATATGTACATACAATAGAATTGTCATTTATCAATTATGTTACAGTTATGCGTTTTCAGTATCCGTATAGTTGTATAGTTTCTAATTTGAAATTGTATGATTATACTTAATGTGTAACATAATAATAATTATTATTATTATGCTAATAGAGTTAGTATGATATTAGTATACAAAAAACAATTGCTCATCATTCATATTATCTATATAAAATATAAAATCAGAAAAAAATGACTAGTAATGAAAAATATTAGATAACACAGGTGTATAATAGGTACATCATGATTCATGGTATTAGAATTGTCAGTGTCTATAACAGACTATTTTGTCTATATTTTATGGTCATTCTTATTATTTTTGGTCTTCCTGAAGAAATTCCGAGACACGATTTATGAATTTAGTTTTTTGCATATCAGTATTAAAAGTTAATGACCAGCAAGGGCTTTCCGAAGGAATAAAATCCAAGGCTTCTGTACTTTCCAATTCCTGTACAAAGAAATATATACATATATACATATACTGACAATTAAAGGCTGTATTTTATAGAGATGATTACTTTATAAGTCTTTGCTAAATAGAGTCTATGGATTCATACTTGATAAAAAAAAAAGTAGGATTTTAACACATTTTCTCTTACCAGGGTACATGTTGCTTGTTGATTTGAAGGCTTGTTATGTAGTTTGACGAGATTCAAAATAGGGATTTGAAAAATATTTTCATATGTATGAATTTTGAATGCAAAGAGAGATGTTTCAGTTATAAATACGTGTGCAACTTGCTTTCCATTCTGTATAAAATGATAAAAGATAAAAAAATATTATACTTCCAAAATGACATTTTGAATAACGTTTCTGTGTATATTTATTTTACGTATGATATAATATTTTTATTCCATAATATTTAAGGTAGGCCTTTATCCAAATAATAATTTTGGTTTTATATCTTACCCCAATGGTTGCATTTTTTTGAATGGTATTAATTCTTTGAAAAATTTCTTCAGCTTGTATCGTATTAGCAGTCTCAACAATGAAATTACAACATTTATCAGAATCTTCTACATGACTCATGAGTAGGGAGTTTGGTTTAGGTGATTCAGTTCTTTTCACTGTAAATTTTGAGGAATTACTCACATCAATATTCATTAATCTTGTTCCAGGGTTATAGCTAAAAAAGGTACGGACCGGATTAGAGAATGTGAGAGAGCATCCCCTGTAAAGAAATAGTAAATAAACAAACAGAGACGTTTTACACATGGTGTTATTTTTGTTCTTTTAGGTCTAACCTAAACAACCTAAATGGGTATTTAAAGTAAACATTATACAGTTTATAGTGCAACTTCACTGTTTGAAGTGTGACATGTACTTAATATAAATCTTGTATATGAAGTAATAGGTACACTATTCATTATCCATCTTACATCTTATACATATTTCACGCTTGTGTTTTGACTTACGATAGTTTTAGAATAGACGCCCTAAATTCCATTCCATCCGTAGCTACTTGTATTCTTACAGGAATTTCTATATCTGGTGCCATTTGATCAAATCTGACTACCACTGCAGATGAATAAAAGACTTGCTTGTCAGTTGGAAAGAGTTTTTTAAATATTGCATGAATAGATGGGATTTCAAGTGAACTGGACAAATGAAATACTTCTAAAAATTCTGCAACGGAAGAATTTGCAGTTGTCCTCAAAGGACTCATAACTTTTTGCTGCTGTTGTTGTTGTTGTTCATGTGACTTTTCCTCTTTATTCTCCATTAATTTGATACTACAAAAGGCCGGTGTAGATTTTTGTGCACGAAGAGCCGATACGAGAATAGAACTTATTAACTTTTCAGTCTTTTTTGAATTTCCAGTCACAATTTCAATTGCAGGTCCAACAATATAGGCCATAGTCAAATCCGGATCAGTCTGAAACAAATTAAGAAGCAAGAAAAAATTACAAGAATTACATAAATGAATACATTCTTAATTCTTATACAACTTGCAGTACAGAGTACAGGGATTTTAGTTTTTAGTGTACAAAACAAGGATACAAATAAATATATGAAGTACATACCAAAATCCGTTTTATTTGATTAATAAACAAGTTTCCAAGAACTTTGATAGTTTCAGGTCGCTTAGAAGAAAAACAGACATTGATCATTTGAAATGTCGTCAGGATTGTCCAATATTCTTCATCCGTAGGAGTCACAATTCTTGTGGACATGGTTTCAACAGCCTACAAAATAATACAAGTAAAACTTCTCACTCAACTTGTCAATAATTGTTGTATAATCAATGATCATTCTAATCCAAAAAGTATTTAATTAATAATTATTATGTCTGGATTAAATATTAAATTAAACAATTATATTAAAAACCTACATAAGTTACAGTTTCCCCAGGATGTAAAAAGTCATTTGTTTTGAAAAAATCATGTAGAAATTGAATAACATGTGTCATTCGCTCTCCTTCATCCTGTTTATCCTCACCCTTACTACTACAATTAGAAGTATTTGTGGTATTGACTTTCGCCAAAATATTGGCATTTAATTGTGTGACCATTGATGGAGTAACCTAAAAGTTCAAAAACAAAATTCAAGATTTTAAAATAAATGTATGTATGTGTATATTTTTAATTATTAGTCACACAGTTTTATTCATAAAAGTAGAGAAAAAGAAAGTAAAACAGACAGACAAGTTGTAATTTTTATTTACGCTACTTACTTTCACTTTTGGCAGCCAAAAATCCGAGTTTCTTGTTGTAGATGTGATACTACCACTTTCACTCAAAAAGTTTCTGTCATAATCCTGACTCTTTCTTTTCAATGGTCTTCTTGGATTTGGAAGTTCACCATCCTTTTGCCTCAACTTGACCTCTACATTATTAACTAGTATTTTAACTTCCGTTGATGATTGAGCAGGAGTTTGAGTTTCAGTGTCGGTTGGTTGGATACCTTCATTATCTAATGAATTTGTAGACATTCGCCCACAAGTAGTAGTTGTAGTTCCAAGTGTTAATTTTGAAAGGTTTAATGGAAGGCTTCCACGATTTGAAATAACTAAAGGCGATTGTTGCTGCTTAGATTTAATGCTATTTCTATGATGATGTGGTGATGACAATGGAGAGACGTCATTAGTGCCTTCAATTGAGTGATGGTAATGATGATGATGGTGATGGTTGTGATGAGTAGTAGTAGTAATGTTATTCTTGTTGTTATTGGAGTAAGATTTCAAGTCTGTAATTGAAATTGGAGTTTCATCCGAAGAAGATTTCCGTCGTCGGAAGATGGATGAAAATGGTGATTTATGAAAAGAAGATTCGTTTAACTTTTCATAACTTCTCTTCATTGTTATTTCATCTGATAATTGTTGATGTAGTGGAACTGTAGTTTGTTGAGTCTCAGCAATGTCCATACTATCTATTGAATTTCTTTTCTCCACTCCAATCAAATGTGCTTTTTTATTCGTGTGAGTTGGTGTTGCTGTTTTGTCTTTATCCAGTCTTTTGTTGTTACTAATTATACCATGTTTTGCTGGATGCTGGACGAGGTTTTGTTGTGATAAATGTTTATTTCGTAGTAATGTGGGTGATTTTGGAGGAATCAAAGGGGGTACAGATTTATGACGAGATTCCATTTTACTTATTATGTTTACTTATTTAATACTTTTATTCACACATGTACAAAATGTAATTATGTGCAGCCTTCTCCAAATGCAACAATAAATAATACGGAATAAAAATGTAAATAAAAATTAAAATGATAGACTCATTAGCCCTATAATAATTAAGCTTGACTAGTTAACATCACAAATAACAAAAATATGTATCAAGTAGCAATCTACTCGTCACTTTGTATTTTGTATACATATAGGATATAGGAAAATACTGAAGTATTGAAATTCTAATCTTCTGTTTCTAATACCTACTTTTAAATTCTAAGATTACGTATATAGTATTTGTGCTCTCCTGCTCCTTTGCTTCTCCCTGAAATCTGGTATTTATGTATATGATTAGTATTTATTCATTGAATTAATTTAAATTTAAATGGTTGATCCATCGTCTCTTTTTCTTTTTATGTCACTTTGTGGAAGTTTATTTCTCTCATTTTTGTCAACAACTATGTAATTTTTCACATGTTAACTGTAGTAAAATAATAAACTGGATTGTTTCACTGACACTGATTAATGATTAACAAAGGATTCTATACAGGGAAGATGCCAGTTGATTTTGACTTTGACAGAATGTGACGTAAAAGTAGCAGAGTAAAAAACACGTGAATAAAAATCTTTGACATAAAACTTACATAATATTATGACGTCTAAAATCTTAGTTTATCGATAGATGAAGATCAATTTGATAAATTACATTCTAATCTAACACAATACTACTTTACTTGTGTTTAAAGTCCAAACTTTTTGAGTACAATTTGTTAATTGAGTAAGAGAGGGAGGAAGGAAACAGGAGAGCAGTTTACACAAAACTGACGTAGTCGTAGTGTAGTAGTACTAGAGGATGAATGGAAGTAGAATCAAAGTATGTACCTATGTATATTCATACATGTTCCATAATGCAGTGGTCCAACGACACATGCTTAGAATTCAAAGTCTGGAATGGGTAGGTGCACAATATACTTGCTTACTGCACAGATTCCAAGGGCTATACTCTGTACCATATTATTTTGATACATGTATGCTCCTATAGTCTAAATTGAAAGTACTAGCTATAAAACATTATAAAGAGCATTAATGTGTGATGATAGATGATAGGCACAAGAAAGAACCGAACCGAAAAAAATGAGGGCATCAAGAAACGACTGTTTATATGAAAATATTTTTACATCTAAATATAGAAAATCTCACACTATGCTTTATGCACACATGTACATTTTGTTTATATTTTTTTTACTCAGTTTGGTTTGGAAATCGTTCCTCCTTTTGTTTATGTATTTAAAGTAATAAATCATGAATAAGTAGGAGAACCTTTAACAAGTTCATATAAAAACTACTCCGTATATAAAGTAGACTATTTAAGTGCTGAGCAAACGTTGAAAGTTGTGTCATTTTTTATTTCAATTTAATTTTTTGTAAAGAGTAGATATATAATATAGATGCATGTTATAAGACTAATAATAATAAACATTATTGAATTCTATCAGTTACGTTCAATAAGGCATATATATTTAATATTTGTGTAAATTTTATACTATACAATGTAGTTTGCAGTTTCTTATAAGCTGTACAGTGTATTTAAGTATATGTTTTTTTATATAAATGTCACTCATGTCAGTATTTGAATATAATAAATAATTTATAATTTATTCTAAATTCTAGAATATGTAGATAAATATAGTAAATGTGTTCTTCGGTTAGCAGGTAGAGGTACAAATGTTAGTTAAGCGAATGATGAAGATTTTGTTAATCTCCCACACACACACACACGTGTTAAATCTTAAAAGTCAATGATTGCAGACTTGTGTTACTTTTATATTATATAATTGAAATATTTGTAATATTATTACTTATCCTATAAATATAATATTTAATATTTTTTCATTTTCAGTAGAGTTAAAAGATTAAAATATTGCAGACTATATTCATTTTACTACTCAATATTATATATATATAATATAATATATATTCATTATGATACTCTACTAGAGTAAAGAGAGCAAAATAATGAAATTGAGTAGATTAAATTAATATCGAACAAAAAAAATAGCTAAAATCCTAATACGTTTCTATATATACTTTTTACTCTGTTTGACTAAAATCAAAATCGCTAGCGTTAGTTAAATAAATACGTATATGCCGTATATGTCTACGAATAATATTATCATATATACGATTTGACTAAGATTTCACTCTGTGTACTACATAAATAAAAGTTAAATTGCTACAAAACGCAAGGGAAAGGTGTTAGTTCAAAAAGTTTTTTGTAAATAAACACACAATAAACGAATCATTACAACCAATGATTAATACGTCCTAGTTTATAATAAATAAAATATTTTCTTGCAATAATTATAATAATATATCATAATCATATTATAGTATTTCAGTTTAAAACAGTTGCTTCTTGAATAGCAGTCATCCATCTGTAACAAATACAAATACAAAGTGTTATCAATAAAAACATCAAAAGTATAAAAAATGATTGCATCAATATCAAAAATGTACATCTTTTTAGTTTACAGGAAATAAGTACAGAATTAAATATATTTCATATATGTTTTATTAGTAAACAAATTATTACTTTTGAGCAGATGAATAATTTTCTGCCATAAAAAAGATGGGATTTTGTCCAGTATGAGTTAATTTAAACATGAGATCTGGGTCTACTCCTGGATAAATTTCAGGTGAAACTGATTCAACAGTATAACCCAATACTGGTATCGTCTTTTGTGCAACAACGTCTTCACTAGCTGCATAAATGTACAAAACTCGTTCCATAAGTACAAACCAATTTTTTTTCCATTTCTTTCCCTTGTTCCATTGTAAATATCCACTCATCTGAGATTCTGAATTCATTGCTCCCATCTGTACATTTATTAGAAAATACAAAATAACATTATTATTATTATGTTAAATCGGAAAACTTATATGTTATAAAAAGTCCCTCAATTTTTTAAGTATAATATTATAGTGTTTTCATAAAATTACCTTGAATTTATCAGGAATGGATTTTCTTTGTCTATTAACTTTGGTTGCAGCACTAAATACAACTTTTTTGAATCGGGAACGTACTTCATTAACAGATTGTGTGTGTCTTTCACAATTTTCTCTATCAAACTCCTCTGAAAAAATTCAAATCAGAACCATATTCATATTTAATATGTTATACTATATTACCAATACACGCTTGATTCAATACATTAGGTATAATTTTTACATGATTCAGGAACATTTAATAAGTAATAAACTATTACCTAATAAATATTGATAACAACTTTCACAAACTCGAGCTGCTTCATAATTTTGATATGCAAGTGGTGCTTGATTGCCTGAACAATTTCCACAAACCACACGTCCACATGCGCTATAAAAACAAAAACAAGTTTATTTTAAATTTTAATTGAGATAATTTATTAAGTCTAGTGTTATGTCATGTATGTTTTCTTGGTTATTGATTAATAATTATTAGGAAATGGGATTTTATTTTACCGGCAGTGATGTCTTCTATAAGTCACTGTAAATTCACTTGTACAGACTTGGCACATTGTGACTCTTTTATCTTGAATCCATACTGGTGCTTCCGCTCCTATTCTGAATTCCATGGCTCTCTTTGGTTGTGAATTATCATTTGATGAGCAAGCTCGCTTTTTTATATTATCTTCTATTGCAGCTGACAATGATTTCATCCATTCATCCCGTTCACGTGAAGACCTAGAAAATTATAATAAGAACGAAATTATGATTTTTGTATTATAATCCTCTGTGATTACTGCATGAATAAAAGATTTAAATATATAAAGAAATTTCACGACTTACTTTGCAACAACATTAAAACTCCTTGTCGTACAAATGACACTAAACTCCTAAAAATATAAAACAAAAAAGAAAACAGTTTGTACTGAGCTTTATTGCCTACTTTATGATTTGTAAAATTATAAACAACATTATTAAAAATTTTGAATAATCATCTATCATCCAATATGCATATATATTATGAATAAAGTTTACATTTGAATAATCTTCACTAGCTGGCAGAGCGATTCTCATTCCAGTCAATGGTAGATCATATCGAAGTTTCAAATCTTTCATATTTCCAGAAGTAGATGATGCATTATAAGTCATACAAAGTAGAACATCAGTCATCAATGCAAAATATCTGGGTTGTAATTCTTTCCTACAGACTTTTAGTAGCTCTCCCTCTTTTAAAAGAAATCGATTAGTCCGGAGTAGAATGATGTTTGGTAGACGGTTTTGTAGATTCATCAGTTTTTCAGCGTTGATCTGCATAAGTTTATTTTTCATAAGGTATTACTTTTAAGGTAATAATTCCAACATATCAGGTCCAATCCGATTTAAAAATGTGTAATAAGCCGGGATTTGAGTAGTAGCATTTTCTGTGCTCTATATACATATATACATACATTTTGCAGTGTACAAAAATGGGACAAGGCAAATACAAACTTACTAAAGGTATTTTTACAAGATATTATACAAGCAAATAATAAGAGGTATTCTAGTGAACTACATAATTACGTGTGTATATACATTTATTGTACATGTTACTAACAAATAAAACCAAAATTAGTAGCAACTATAGTAATAATAATCACGGGTCTCATTTCTGTCATGGCAGGCTGGCAGACAAAGTCAGTTAAAAAACATTTAGCAAAATGTAAATTTCCTAAGCAACTGAAATCTCTACTGTAAGCTAACACTAGTATAGTAATATTGTATGAATGAATCAGAAGAGAATGTAGATTGCAATCTTCATTTACGCAACCAATAATCCTCCAAAGTAACTCGTATTTTATGTACAATACAATGCGTACTTTAATTGTACGCTTTATTTAATTTCAGTTGCTTAGGAAATTGACATGAACAAAATTCTGAATGTTTTTTAACTGACTTTGTCTGCCAGCCTGCCATGACAGAAATGAGACCCGTGATAATAATTATTATTAGTGTTTAAATGAGTAGTAAGCAAATTAATAGGAATGAATGAATATTATAGTATATTGTATATTGTACATTTACAGTGAAAAGCACAAAAAATATTTACGTTAGTGAGGTTCTAAAATTTGGTAGCAAATAAACATGAAAATAAACAAGGTTTACCTGAAGGTTTATCGCATCATTTGCGTGTTCAGCGACCTCTCTTACAATTGCAATTGCTTTGATGGTATCATTGTAATCTTCACATTCCTCATCCAATGTCTTCAAATAGTCTTCTAATAGCAGTCTATACTGTGGCATTCTTTGGACTGGTTTCAACATGTAATGTTTTATTCCTAATTTTTGACATCGCTCATTTGCTTCAAAATCTTTAAGTGCTTTGGCAAATGCAGGTGTTTTTGTACAACTGTAATAAATTATATAGACCAACATCAAATTTAGTTTTTTAGTTTTTTAAAATCATTATAGAAAACAAAACTACAATCATTATGTATTATTATGTTCACTAAAACTATTAATGTCAATTAATATTAAAATAGTAAAGTAAACTTACCAATGGTCTAATCTTTGTACTATTCTTTCAAAATCTCTAACATAAGTTGAATAATGTTTAAGAAATGGACCAGTTTTTACAATAATATCAGCAACTTTTGGACTATCTTTCCATCCCGCAATTCTTGTTTCCAGTTCAGCAACAAGGACTTCATTCACTTTTTTTAAAGTTGGTAAACCTCCCAATATAAATTCCAAGTCATTTGCACTAATAACAGGCATTCTAATAGTATCACTTGTTAGTTTTAAAGCCAAAGGGAAATCAATTGTAAGTAAATTGAGCACATCAACAAAAGTCCTTTCACTTGTTAGTATTTCTCTTGCTACAAAAAATGGTTTACGATATTTTGTAGGTAAATCTGCAAGAATTTCATCATAACAAATTGAACTTCTAGCACTAGATGTTTCTGTTATCACTGATGATAATGGTTGTGACTCTCTTCTTTCCTGTCCACAATTTTCAGTCATTCCTTGTTTTACTGTAGATGGTAAAGTATTTGATTGAGGAGTTCCTGGAACAAAATTACAAGTTGGTGTAGTACTATTCAAACTATTACGTTGTCCACGTTGAGGTCGAGATGGAGTAGAATCCAAATTTAATGAAGATGGTGGTAATGAACGAGTTTTGTCATCTCGATTTGTATCATTGTTACTTGTCACATTTGGTGAAATATTTTCAGAAGAATCTAAGAAAAATTGACTTCGACGAGATGTAGTGGTAGTTTCCATACTTCCATTGTGTAAAGTGGAATTACCACTCTTACCAAAACTACCAAAAATACTATATATTAAATAGAAAAGAGAGAAAGAGAGCCAAATAAAAATTAAATCAATTTATATACATGTATGAATGGATTTTACAATTTTACACATTTATATTATATGCTTCAATTATTATTATTTAGATATTAAACATTGAATGCGTATACATTGAATATATTCATAAAATATAATAAAATACACACCTTCGAACAATTCCATGTTTTTTTCTTGCTATTTTATTTTCACCCACATCTTCTGAAGATGCACCAGTTGGAGCAGCATCTGATTCTGCATCACCCAAATTTCCTGTAGATAATTCATCATCATCATTGAAATCTACTAAAGATGAAATTTGTTTTCTATTTTGATTTTTTCTAAGACTTCCAGACGAGGATGATGAATCACTTGGAGATGGACTATAATCAGATAAAGTCCAAGACCGTCGATTTTGGAAATGACTATGTTGTTGTTGTTGTTGATACTGATGATGATGATGATGATATTGACTATCTAATGATGATAAATGACTTTGACTTTCATCTACTTCTACTTCGTCATTATTATTATGATTCTCAGTATTTTTCACTTGAATATTATTATTTTCATTATTATAATCATTTTGTGTTGTTGCTAATTCTGGCACAGTTGCTCTTCGACTAGATATACTACTAATACTTTTTGTATTATTAGCATTATTATTTTCACTACTACTATTAATACTACTAAATCTTCCAGAAGTTAATAAAATGTCTTTTACAATATCACCATCTGGATTTTTCACATTTCCTTCTTCACTTTTAAAATCAAAGGACACTCCTCTATTATTAGTATTATTATTACTATTAGATTTTCCAGATGTAGAAGATGAAGTTGTAGCTACACTTGCTAATAAAGTTTGCATAGACTGAAGACGAGAATCCACAAATTCTAAAAATGTTGAAGGATCTTGATTTTTTTCACTGTCATTATTACTAGTACTAATTACCGATGAAGCTGGAGATGTACGATTGTTATTATTATTATTTCGATATTTCTCATTGGGTTGATGTATATTAAATGTATCAACACGAGATAATTGAGATGAACCATAAGAATGTTCTAAACTATGTTCTAATTGTTTTTCAAATACATCTGATACACTTGATACACTTTCCCGTTGTTGAGGTTGGAGTAATAATAATTGTTCTTGTTGTTGTTGATTGGTAGTCTCCATTGCTGATGTATTATTTTTATTATTCATATTTTGTGATTGCTCTATATGTGAAGGTTTAGACTGAGCTAGAGTGATTTGGATATTTACATTATCAATATTGGATGTTGGTAGAGAGGAGTTTACATGTCCTGTTTGCTCATCATTATTATATTCATAATCATCATTGTGCTCGTCAAGTGTGACAGTCGAAGATATAGATAAGTTTATTTCCTTTGATGCAATGTTGTCAGTTTCTCTCTCTGTATTGATATTACTGTTGTTAGATGTAAACGTAATGTTGGTACTTGTGGCATCTTCTATAGGTTCTTGCATAGCATATAAAAATGATTCATTTCTACATAAATTATCTTTTAAATATTTTTCACTTTTCTCTTCTTCTTTTTCTTCCTCTAGTGTCTGACTATTATTATTTTTATTATTACTAATTATTAAAATTTCTTCTTTCGGTTTTTCTAAACTGATTTTACAACCTTCGTTATTTTTTCCCCCTTCAAATTGAGTATCAGCAAAATTTTTATGATCACCAATAATTATTTCACTACTACCATGGTTTTCAACGGATGATGAATTTGAAAACACTGAACTTGCTACTATAATATCATCATTATTATTATTTGTATTTGCTTGTTGTTGATTTTGCTGCGCAGTAATAGTTTGAATGTTTTCATTTTGATGTTTTTGTTGTTGTTCAATAATAATATTATGATTAGAAGGAAAGCTCATTATGTTACTGCTAGCTGTAGTATTAGTAGCACTAGTAGTAGTTTTATTATTATTATTATTTGATAATTGACTCGTTTCTTTTTCATATTCATCTCTATCAGTAGTTGATTCAGACTGTCTTTCTTTTTCGGATTGTATAAATTTTCCTAACCAACTTGTAATTGTTAAAGTTGAATTGACAATTGAATTTTCTGCTTCTTCTTCTACTGGTTCTTCCCTTTCCACTTTTTCAATATTTGTAGTTACAGTCTCTATATTTGTATTCATCATATTATTATTTGTAATAATTGTTTCTTGAACAATTGTAGTAAAATTATTAATACTAGAATCTTCTTTGGTTTGTTGTTCATTATTATTAATTTGTTCACTTTGTTGTTGTTGTTGCTGTTTTAAAAGTCTTTCTGCCCATTTCTTTTCTTTATCTACCATAGCATACTGTGGTTTTTCAGTTTTTTTATTAGGACTACTACTACTACTTTCTTTTTCAGTATGATGATTATCATGGATATTTGAAACTTCTGGATTTAATTCTTGTTGTGGTTGTTGATTGGATAATTTTCGTCTTATTCTTGGTGGTGGAGGAGGTGGTATAACACCTCCATTATCTGGTGAAAAGGAAATTTGTCGTCCAAATTGTAAAATAGATGTAGGTGAAGTTGGACTTCTAAGAACTGGTGCAGAAATAGGAGATTTAATAGAAGGATGTTTATTATTATTTGTCATAAAAGTACTTGTACTCAGATCAAGTGGAGATATACGGGAGGATAAAGTAAATGACTTTTTAGAATTATTACTATTATTATTATTATTCATGGGATTTAAATTAAACTGATGCGGATGAGGAGGAGGAGGATGATGAGAGGTACTATTTGCACTATTAAAATTAAAATTTCGACCAAGACTAGTAGCTTTTCCACGTCTCTCTTCAATTTGGTGAGATGTAAAAATGTGAGAAGTTTTAGGAGTTACTGATGATGAAGTTGGGAAATTAAATACTTGACCACTTGAAGATGCTGCTGATGCAGGTGATTTTGAAAAATGTCTTGGACTAACTGGTAAAGAACTAAATAGAGCAGGACTAGTAGTTGTAGTACTTGTTGATAATAAGGATGATGATGTAGAAGAAGAAAACTTTGGATGAGTTGGACTTTTAGGTAGGCCGTGAGGAGTTTGTGGAGAATGAAGTGTAGATTTTTGAAATGGTTTATGAAATACTGGTGGACGGATTGGACGTGTTGTTGTTGTTGTTGTAGGTGTTGTTAAGGCAGATTTTATAGGTGATGGACTATTATTTATATCACTTAAATTTTCTAATTCATCAATATGAGCAACAGGAGCAACTCTTAATTGATTTACAGGTTTTAAATGCACATTCCCAAAATGTTGACCCCAGGATTTTTGTGGAGTTGTTGTTGTTGAGTTGTCAGTAGTAGTAGTAGTAGTACTAATAGAACTGGTATTTTCTGAGATCAATGATTTCACTTGGGTTGATATAGTATTGGACGGTGATAATTTAGATTGTAAAGGCACTGGAGGTGAAAATGGTGGACTTTTTGTTGTTGTTGTTGTTCCTTTTTTGAAGGCACTTGAATTTGGTTTAGGTGGTAATGCAGGTTTACTACTAGTACATTTATTTACAATTTCCAAGTCTTCTTCTTCTTGTTTAGTATTCTTTGAATTTTGATCTTGATTTTCTTCACGATTCGTCAGCCTGTATTAGTGTAACAAAAACGACAATATAATAAAACATAAACTGAATGTTTACATGCTATACTTTTTGATATATACATACAGTACTTTTTTTTGCATGTATATGTACTTCAAATAATAAAAACTCTTATATTATTACTTATTTTTCGTTGTGTAACAGAATATTATGTAAAGTAATAATATTATGATACATAGATAAAAGGATAGAAACATTAAAAATTAAAAATTAAATTGAATAATATTCTTGTTAAAAACGTAAAAATAAAATAAATACGTGTAGATAGTCTGATATGTATAAAAATAAATCAAAACTACTAGCAATACTAAAAAAAATTACTATTTACTACACTTGTTTCTTCTTTTTGGCTTCTTGGAAAACTGACGATTCGTATGTACTTTTAAGTGTGCACACATACTCATGAACGTTAAAATAATCTAAACTCTAAACATATCTGCATAATATAGTATAATATATTTACATGATGCAGAGAAAACTATGCACGTACAAAGTTCTCTAGGTATTACATCAATACATGCATGTCCTACATATATAATATGTAATATATACAGTAAAGTTCCTTTTATTGTTACAACAGCTTATACATTATGCATGCTCTATTTCTCTTCATATATTAATTTAAATGCAATTAACCTTGGTTTAGATGATGATGGTGGTGGCGATAGTGAAGGCGGTTGTTTGCGTATCATGTTTACTTGTGTTCCTACAGTTTGTCTTATTAGACTTGGTGAAATGACTACTCCTGTAGTCGTCGGCGAAGCAATTTTTTCCTTGTCAGGTTTAGGAGGAATCGCCGGTCTACAATCTAAATATTTTAATGAGACAGTTTTTATTAATTAATGCATAATAATAATAATACTAATATTAATTTGTCAATCAATATTAAAATACTTTTTTTCTTTCAATAAATTCTGAGATCAAAAGATCACAAATATTATACGATTACACTACACACATACCACAAAACATATACGATATACGGTAAAATATAAGATGTAACTATGCAATATAAAATATAAATATCAGTTTAAGTACGGAACATAATACTTCAGTGTGTAATATAAGAAAAAATACTAGACATATAAATGCATATATATATATATATATATTTTGAATCAGCGAAAAGAATATATAAGTGACATTATACATTTTTAATCTACGTATTTTCCTACAACATAAATACATATTCACAAATTGAACAATGACTCAAAACATTTTATAGTCACTTTAACAAAAATAAATACTACCATAAAAAACCCCAAATATGTATGTCTTCAGTTTTCAATATATCATTTAAAATATCATTACGTCAACAACGAAATTTCTTATTTCTTATACTAATTCTTTATAAAACTGTTGGTTGTTACATATATATATAAGTACTTATAAATACATAGCAAATGCATGGGTCTGTTTTAACACATAGATAAAACCAGTGTCAAAATCTTAACTTGGTTTGCAATTCGCTTTGCTTCAAGATAAATAACTGTTAACTCCTAAAGTATTCTCATCGCTGTATAATCATTTTTCCAACTATAGAATTTGATCTGTAAAAACCAGTCTATTTGAAAATTCAACAAACTTTTAGTTTTTTTAGTGGACATTAATAATTAGATACAGACTATAATTAGTGATTCATCGATACACTATGAGAGCTTACATGTATGTTATATATACGATATACGTACACTTTTTGCATTTATATTTAGCAGTAAACTTGATGATTTTGTATTTTGTATTTTAGATGATTAAATGTTAAATGTATATAATATAAAAATAGTCAACTTACGTGAAGGGGACGACATTTTTAATTGGTGTTAGTTTGTGTGTAATACACAGACGTTATTGTTTTATTGTCAATTATTAAAGCTCAAAGCTTAAAATTATGTGTAGTATTCTTTTTTACTTCATTGTTGTACTGGACGGACTTTTTTGTTGTTCACAAAATTGATAGTTGATATAGTCTTTCATCTGTTTTTTAAGCTATACATTTTTTTTTTTACTAAATATGATATATCTATATGTCTAGTAATTGTAATAAAAAAATCTAGAACATTGTGTACTTTTATTTAAATAACAAACTTGAAATTCACTGACCAATTTACTTTCATATTTAGCTTATATGCATTGCATATATGTACTATGTAAGCACATAAACTGATTCGTGTTAATAACTATATAGCATTTATTTTTTATTTATCGCATACACACAGAGTGTACATTATCATAATTCGACCAAGAGCAAACGAGAGATTAAATATAACTAAATAAACTACGATATGTACACATATTTTTTATCTTTTGGAAAGCGTATGTACGTGTATTTACTTAAATAAATATAGTATATTATAGAGCATAATATTATGCATAAAAATGTGTTTAACTTTTAAATAATACTAAATACTATAGAGGTTAGAGGTACATGATTAAATCTCACTGATTAGTAATTAATGTAATCCTTTAACTGGCGATTGCGAACGAATTTATTAATTAATTAATTACAATTAAATCAGTTTTACACTAGTATATACACACATGTTGAACTTTTTTTACAAGTCACTATGAATTTCACATTTCACAGTTCAAAGGCCCAGAAGTTTTTTGGACCAAACACATTTAACTTTTAAATTATGGTGTACATAACGAATATTATTAGATATAGTTAAGAACTTATAGAAGTCGAGTTCTGTTAAAAACTATACACAATAAAAAACTTGGATAAAGGACTTGGAATTGAGCATTTAGTAGTATAACTACATAATATTGTTTTAATAAAAAAAATGCACTTTTTGTTATACACATAACCTTGTATTTATGACTCACCACAATGATTTCTTCTGCTTGTTGGTTATATACATACACGCTACAACATTCTCTATTTGACTCTGTATATTGTATATTCTCTAGTTCTTTTTTTTTAATCCATGGTTTCTTGTTATCAAACTATTTATTTACCTATTACCTACCTATATTTTGACACTTTTCCATGAAAATCAACTTTTGTGTATGGGTTTATCCGTATATACTTAGTCACTATATACCGCTTAATATTTTGATACTGGATGAAGGTATTATACAAAAAAATACTTTGACAATTAAATGCTCCTGTGCACAACTGGTACAATACACAAGTAGAAAAATCTCAAGTCGTACGAATGACAAAAATATTATCCAGACTGTACAAATACGCTCATAATATTATGATTCATCGGGTGTGTATTTAAGTATATACATATATTTAATATTTTTATGTATATAATAGTTACATTCATTCATGTGGAAAAAATATATATTATATATATAAATAAATCAAATAAAACATTACAATTTATAATTTAATGAGAGCACTAGTCACTACTACTGTTGTGGTTTTATACATTAATCACACACTGTTAGCTGTTAGCATACTAATTAATGTCAAGTTTTTGAAATGGAATAATATATATTCGGTAAATATCATGTGCGGCCTGCGTTTTATTGATTATTTATTGACACTCAATGGGATTTGGCGTAAAAACTGTGTGTATTGCTGTGTACAAAGTAAAAAGCAATATAACTAAGTATACATAAAATGTAGTTTTATTTACTTGCATTATTTAAATAGTGTTTCCCCTTTGTCATTATTATATTGCGCACTCATACTATGTGATATCAAAAATCAAAAGTCAAAATGTAAGTATAAGTAGAAAGCATAAAGCATGCATGCATGTTTGTGATGGTAAGTTACTGAAAATACTAAATCCGTCATTGTTTGAGATTTGAGATTCAGGTTAGTAGTTTCTTTTCTGGTTTTAGGTTTGAAACTTTTTTTTAGGGTTAAATGAAACTTCTGTATATTAAATATTAAACATAAATACACACTCTCGTAACTTACTAAAATCTCACATGCATACTCAAGTAGTTAGTAAACATGTCTATATGTACTATGTACCATAAAAAACGAAGATTTATACAGTGCATGAAACATGAAACCCGTTTCATCTAAAATATCTCTCTAACCTCTATATATATTATAATGTTTACGTACATTCTGCATATGTAACTAGTATTCTTTGATGATTAATTAAGAAATCACGGGATGATTATAAACGGTTTCTCACCACCAAAAAAAATAATAACATGGCTGAAGAATGGGACGAAATAGGAGATGAGGAGAAGAATGAAGAAGCAGATGCAAAAGGTAGTGGAAATAATGAATTAAATGTATTGTAATACCCATAGATTATAGATATAGATAGATGTTGTCTCTATAAAGAGTATAGAGTATAGGTGACGATTGTCGACGATTTTACATTCCAAAACAAAAATACAGTGTAACCCCCTTTTTTACTATACATGATATCCAATATCTATTCTCCATACTCCATACACATATTCAAAATGAGAGTTTCAATACTTCCTCTTACTCAAGAAAAGACTGACATTGACATTGACACAGAGAGTAAAGAGAGACTTATGAGTACAAGGAGCCACTTGAAAATTATATGTACTACTGTAAACTGTAATCTTCTTCTTTTTTTTAAATTAGAAGAGATAGTGAGTGATGACTCTTTCTTTCTTCAGGCAAAAGTACCTTTTTAAAAAATTGTATTCATTTCATTTATTTACAGCTGACTTCAACTATGAACTAAACTGGTAACACGTAACTGGCAACTTGTCTCAAGTACTGTATAATATGTATAGTAAATAGTAAAATGAATATATTGAAAGGAGGCGATCAGAGAAATGAATCAAGATGCATATAATATAACACTTTATACTGTATGTATATAAGTTTGCTCATACAGAACTTTCATTCATATTTTTTGACTACTGTGTACTGTGTATGTTGTATGTTGTATGTTGTAAAAGTTGTAAAAGTTTTACATTACAAGAATGGCAGAATGGCAGTACTTCTAGAATTATGAATCCATGTAACATGTATAGAGTAAATATGAGAAAAACTTTTCCCTTCAGGGTGGGAGTGGTGATAGTAAAATACCTTTATAAGTAATGAGTATGTAGCTAGCTAGGAGCAAAACAGAAAATTTTTGCTATAATCACCACTTGTCAGCCCCTTTTATGTCTGTCTGTATTCTGTATATTTATTTATTTATTTACACAGTCATAGAAATTCGATTGATAAAAAAAAGTATCTTTTTTTTTCTTTCTTTCAAATGTCATTATTATTAATATCATTACTATTATTTACTATTTATTTTTAGAGTAACTAGTGACTAGTGACCAAGAATTTTTATGATAGTAAAAACACATAGATCTACAATCTACAATCTAAATGAGACGTTGTACATGTACGATGTACGTGCATGTAATTGTATTATGTGAAGATTGAAGAGAGTGAGATATTAGATATTATGTAGACAAAGAAAAAATTATTAATGATTTCATGTTTTATCATTGCCAAGAGTTTATAATATATAATATGCATTTCTGATACTTGTGATTTGTGATATTCTAATATGATATAAAATATATTTCTGATGGATGTGTTCACAGTTCACAGACAAGGAAAAGTTTACGGTACAATGGAGAAAGAAAGGTCGTACTTATATGGAGAGCTTGATGAATTCATTACCCTAATTACTAATTATAATGGTATCCTCCTAGATATTTACGAGGTTTTAGCTGAGTGACTGTAAAGAAGAGGAGAGAATAAAATGTAAGAACTAAGAACACACAAGAGAACAAGAGACCCGAAGAGAAATTGTAATGGTAATGGTAAAAATATAATTGACAATAGGATCACTCTCAGAGGTTTCCATTACATTATACATTCCACATAGTTAATAGTTATAGTTATGCTCGTACATGTTTCATGTCCCATGTAAAATGCCAGACGGGCTAAAACTGAAAGAGAGACTGAAGACTGAAGTAAGTGTGAAAAATGAAATATTAATTGCATGTCCACATCATCATCGCCGTCGTCCTCTTCTTCTTCCTCTTCGGCGTCTTTTTTTGTCGTCAACAGAAGGGCTCACAAATATTCGCATAATCCATAATCATAATCGCTTTTCTCAACAAGTGTCCTCCTCCCTCATATTTCAGGTGCATAATACTCAAGTTAGTACATAGTACGTATAAATGTGTAATGTGTACAGTAAATAGTAAATAATGCTGAACGCTTTTGAGCGTCATAAATCATTTCCAATTTCTCATCATTATGAAGTATGAAGTATGAACCCATGTCTTTCTTGAGTCTTTCTCAAGTCTCAAGTCTCAAAAGTAAGATGATGAAGTTTAAAAAAAAAAGAAAGATGAGAAATGAAGAGAGATGCGTAACACACAGCTAGTCTGTAGTCTGTAGTCCGTCAATTCAAAATGTACATTGTGCATATCTAGAGGAGGAGGAGGATTACAGTAAAGGGAAATGTATGAATTTTTTTTTCTTTAAGAGGATGTGTCATATTTAGATTGAGATTGGCATAGAAGAATTTCTAAAGAGGTCAAGTTTACGGGAACGTGTATAAAATAGGGGCTGCAATCACTGTTTCCGGGTCAGTCAGAGTCCTCAGATCGTCCTACGCACAAGTGCTCTTGTAAATAAAAGTATTTATAGTATTTAGTAGTAATAATACTATCAGTCAGCAGTGCAAAACGTAAAGTGTTTTAATAGCTTTTTAACAGTTTATAATTTTCTAATAAACGAATATCTGAGAGACAGTGGATAGAAAAAGTGCAAAATATCAAGAAATATCTTTGGGAAATCAGTGAAAAATGATTAAATTGAAGAAATGCAGTGGACTATTTAGTTGGATAACCTTTTTTATTGTGTTGAACATTTGTGGATTTTCATATTGTGCATCTGTGGGTGGAAGTGGTGGTGACGACTCTTATAATTTTGCTTATAATGCATCGGATAATCTTGTCCCGTATTCAAATGGAAATGGAGATTCTCCACATGATATAGGCTACAGTCCTACAACCAGGAATCTGAGGAAATCAAAGTGTAAGAAGATTTTTAGTTTTTTTTTTGAAATAAAATTTTATAAAATAATATGTGTACAACATGTAAATACATGAAGACTTTCAAAAATATTTCAAAATCAAAACACTGCTTAATATTTTCAGTTTTTCCACTGTTCACAATCATTAGATTCACTAATGAAGTTTGTAAGACATCATCAGAAGAAGGTGGAATCTGCTATACAAGGTAAACTAAGATGAGACAAATGTAGAAAAATATACACTGTATAAATCTCAACTAAGCTGATAAATAACAACTTTGAATTAATTATTAATGAATTACAGGAAACAATGTCAAGTTCTGGGAGGAAGTGCTCATGGCTCGTGTGCACAAGGCCTAGGAGTGTGTTGTCAATGTATTACAAAATGCTAAATGTTTTTGAACTACTTTTTTTTTACTTTTGAAATTTGAAATCTTGATGCATTCAAAGAAAATGAATCTAATCATTGCAATAATATATGATGATGATAATTTTACAGTTCAAGCAACATGTGGAAATATTGTGACCCAAAATGGAACCATGTTCCGAAATCCAAACTACCCACAAAAATACACTCCAACTGGAGGAAGTAATGTGTGTCAAGTGAGAATTAGGAAAGCTCAGAATATCTGTCAACTTCGATTTAATTTTATCAAATTTGATATTGATGGACCAATGGGACCACCTGGAACAGCAGCCGCTACCACAACTTCAAATGATGCTGGAGCCTGTAAAACTGATGCTCTGTCAATCACATCATCAGGAGCAACTGTACCTCAATTATGTGGAATCCTCAATGACCAACACTGTAATTATAACTCTGTCTCAAAAATGCAACAATTCTCATTTATCATGTTGCCATAAAAGTTTTATATTATGACACTTTTACATAACAAGTTTCATTCATTTTCAGTGTATGTGGATTACGGTACTAGTGACACGATAACACTCAATCTTCTCCTCAGTGGAAGTGTACAAAGAGATCGGGAGTGGAACATTGAAGTACTAATGATACCTTGTAATGCTGTCGCTCGAGGTATGAAACCATAAAATAGTTTTATGAAATCCATACTTGTACTTTAAATTCTTATGTGACCTATTTTTTCAACCACAAAAGAAACAAAGAAATACATGCATGAATATTTTTACAGCTCCAACGGGTTGTCTGCAGTATTTTACCGGAGTTTCAGGCCAAGTTGAATCGTAAGTAGTTTTGAGTCTCACAAAATTATCCTATCATATCAGGCAACAGGCATTTCATATTTTATATTATTATTATCATATGAATACAGTTTCAACTACCCGGGTTCTGTCCATTTGGCAAATCAGGACTATTCCATTTGTGTCCGAATGGAAGATGGAATGAGAGCCATTGAGTGGTCTGGATGTACTGCAAGTTCCGTCAAAATTTCGGGTCCCACACCACTTCCCGCGCAAACTGCTGGACAAGCCATTACGTGTCCCGCTACTAACTTCAATGATTATTTGATTATAATGGGTGGTGTTCAATATCCATTATCTTCAACCACTGCTGCTGGACAAATGCAAGGAGCTTCTACTGGTGATCGATTTTGTGATGCATCCTTTGGAACTGCTTCTAATTTTGTTCGATGTAAGTCTAAAACAACAACAACAGGATTTCAAGTGTTTGCTATACTAAAATAGATCTAATTTTTTCTCAATTTCAATAATAATAATTATTATAATTATATTGTCATGCATCTAAATAATGTGATATGATTTTTGTACAAAAATACAGCAACTGTACGACCCTTCATTCTACATTTCAAGACGGATGGAATGGAACAAGCAAGTGCAATGGATGCTTCTGGAGGTAATTTTTCTAAGATTTTTCTACAATATTATTATCTACTCTTTTCTATCATGACATTACGACTTTATACATACTTAAAATATTGTGATGTTTTCTAGGCTTTTGTCTCAAGTGGCAACAAAATCCTCAGTGAAAAACTGAAAAATTCACTGAAAAATGCTACAGTCTCAAAAAAATCCTTGCCAGTTGTTTTTTTATTGTTGTTATTGTTGCTTATTGTTGTTATATATAATGAAAATTACATGGATTTTCCATTCTAATTTATTTTTTTTTATTTTTTGTTACGTTATTTATAATAATTAAATGAAGAAATTAAAAAGAGACAATTTTATATGACAAAAGTACTTGTATTTTGTATGTGATCACGTCATCCATCATATCGCTTTATCACGAATCATGAGTAAAAATGAGCATTAAAGAAAAAAAAACATTAGAAAATAATTATCAGAAAAAATCATCTTCAAGTTGCTTTATTTACTTTACCTATGAATAAATATATAGCTTTCAAGTATAAGAAATCTATTTTGAATACTTACTTTTAATTTATACGTAAAAGTAAGTACTTGATTGAAAAATACACATGAATACATTAAGTTTTTTACATTAGAATAAAGTGTGTAGTGTGTACGTATCAGACTATTTCATTGTGTAGTTCAATTTATCTTTGACTATGTTCAGATAGTATATACTTAACTGTTGCAATATGTATACCAGTCCAAAAATTCAGTTCAGAATTCAGAATAATTGCTACTCACAATAAACAAAAGTATTGAAATTCTGACAGCAATGTAAGTTTACCATTTACATTACAATATTAGTCTTTTAGTTTACATCAAAGTCAAGAGTGTGTAAAAAATACTTTGGAAAATTCAAAGTTTGATAAATATGCATAATACGCACATGGATTTTTTTCAAAGACGGCTATATATAGTTTCATATTACGCATTTACATTTTTCAGCCTTTTTGATATACTGTTCCATAAAAAATAAATATAGGTATAGAAAAAGTAAAATTTTCGTAAGTACATACACACAAAATGTACGTAGTATAATTAAATATAAATATAAATAAGAATTCTAATATTCTAGAACATTCTACTATATCATCATTTAATATGGTTTACAATAATAATAATAAATATTGTAATTTTTTTTTTTAATTTTTTTTCAACTCGTTGACGTCCTACACATGTTCAACATTGTCATCATTATCCATAAATAGATTATTTTTGGTTTTGTTGAGAGTTTTCCTGGTTGTTTTGAATTTTGATTGAGAATTGAGATGGTTGATGAAGGGATGACAATATTAATTTCAATCAATGATAATGATGATGATAATTGTTGATCATTTTAATTGTTGCTACTGTCTGATTTCTTTTGCCGTTCTTGAAGATAGGACTTGATATTATCCCAGTAAGCATAGGTTATGATGCCAACGGTTCCACCGAAAATGACAGCACCCGGAACAAACTATGTAACAAATAAATAAAAAATAAAAGAAACACATAAGAAAAAGTACATGACATTCCATAAAATTAGTTGAAAGCACAAGTCAAATAGTTTGTTTTCAACTCGTATGAAAATTAGCCTTAGATTGCAATTCTAACTATGGAAAATTTCGATTTAAAGTTGCATAATAATTTTTTTTGTGCAAAGGAAATATTTGGTACTTGGTATGGCGTATGATATATGATATGTTGATACTTACATTTGGATTAGCTCGTATTTTTTTCCAATTTTGTCCCAATTTTGAGAACAATCCTCCTCCAGAAGTGGGTGCTGTTTGTCCAACTGTTTGTGCCATGATGAAAGAATCAACTTTTCAAAAATTAATAAGTTGGTTAATGACAATTAGTGAATATTTAAGAATAACTACAGTTTTGTGAGAATAAACAATCACAAAGGTTTTGATAGCTTGTGTACACGCTGTATATGACTTTTCGCTTCAAATGCACACGCTGAACTAAAGAGAGAACGTTGTAAAAGCGAGAATAAGAAATGCGTAGAATATTCTGTGTATTTATATGCACGATAGTGCGTACTTATAAATGCTCACGCACTATAACTATAAATGCTAGATTTTACATAAATACTCTCGATTTTTCCAGAAGAAATCTCAGAACAAGATGGAAAACTGAAGGGGGCATTCTGAGACAAAAAGAAAAGGGTTTTATTATTTATTAGTTAGCCTTTCAGTGTACATACTTAAATAGTAAAAATGAACATTTTTTTATGGGCAACTTTCGGTATACATTGTCTTAAATCTAATAATATTAATTTTTCACTTGAAATAATGATGATATTTTACAATTTTTGTGATATGATTGCACATTGCACATATGGAAAATATAAAATTACACTGGAGTTACCAAAATCCATATGAATTTTGGTTATTATTTTGAACAACGGTTTTTGGGAAATTTTGACATGGATTATGAGGATTCATACGAGAAGAATGAACTGATGATGAAGTTTCACCCATTTCTGGTTTTTTCTTCCCTTGTCTTCGAGATTGAATGATTTCTGTATTAAATCCATTAGGAATGGACATCATCATCAGACTTGCTCCATTTTGATTCAAATGTATTTGGTCATTTCCAATGTTATGATTATTAAGAGTGTCAGATGTATACATATTATTGTTGACACCTGACACTTCCATTTCCAGAGCATGATGACCTGTAAAAACAAATATGTAAAAATTAACGAACTGAAAATCAATTATTATGAGACTTTTTTAAAATTTTAGAAATAATAAAACCTGCAAGCGGACTTGGAATTCTAAAATCGGGGAGGATTCCATTCGGTTCAAAAATAGTCCATTGAACTGGTTTTGGATAACCCTGAGGAAGAAGAGTACGGGGATTCAAGTTTAAAAATCCAGCAATCAGATTTGTAGTTGCCTATGTGTAAAACATTTACCGTCATGTTGAATTTTAAACACATGATATAAAGAGTAATACATACATATAAATTAAATTTTAATGTCTATCAATCTATCAATAATCAGTATAGTACTTGAGAAATTCCATTAGACAGGATTTTAGCAAATTGTACAGTATCCATTGGTGTCTTATGTTGTATCATGTTCATCATTAGTGCAATATAATTTCTTGCTAGTCGTAATGTTTCAATTTTAGATAGTTTCTGTGTCTTTGAATAGATTGGGATGCATCTTCATACAAAATACAAAGCACCATCACAAAAGTACAAAGTTACTGTGAATTATTATGATATTTTAATTGTTATTGAATATACATGCTATTAAAAAATTCGTTCAAAAATTCTTTTTATTACCTTCTTAATCTATCAAGAGCATTATTAAGGCCGTGCATTCGATTTCTTTCTCTTGCATTTGCTTTAGATCGTCTCATTTTAAATTTGACTGGACGAGCTACTGTTGATTCTGTTGTCATTGTTTTTTTGGACGAGAATCCGGATGTTGGTTTTCCCTTCATCATTTTAGTGGGTTCCAAACTTATGTTGCTATTTGCAAGTTGCTTTTGTTGCTGTTTCCCCATTTTGACATTTTGAAATGCGGATTTTTTAGTATTGCCAGAACTTTTTTTCTTTGGGCTGAACAAGTTTTTTCTTCCTCCAACTTGATTGTGTTGATTTTCATGTAGGCCACTATCACTAAATGAATATTTTTCACCCCCCAAACTGAAAAATATATCAATTGTGAAAAACTTTTTTTTCACATACTTGTAATTTTCTATTGTATAATATATAGAAACTAAAAACAGTAGTATACTTATATACTAACAGAAATGTATATTATAAGAAGATATTTATTATTTATTACCTGCTATCACAAGGAGCCGCAGAAACGATCTCTGTGCTGGATCTACAATTTTTTAATTGATTACAACTACCGGGATAATCCATGATAAATATATTATGTAGTTCAGTAATAAGACAATTGGTGTTGAAATTATTCTTTGGTGTCTTTTTCTTTGTACTCACACCTTCAATTCTGCTGCACTACTAAAAATTCTAACAATTTTTCCAGAAACATTTCTATCTAGAATCTAGATTTATGTAAGAGTCACCGTCCAGTAAGAGGAGCTATACAGTGAAATTATCATATAAAATCCCTACTTTTTGTGACAAATTAGTTAACAAGTAACAAGTAAGCATGAAAAATGAGAAAGGAGAGGAATAAGCAATATTAGACTACGATCTGCTGTCTGCTATTAAGTTTACCTGTATATGGAAATTCACAATGTATGCATTACGAGTATCGTGTATTTTACTTTCTACTATCGTGTTTGAGATAAATTAATAAAAGTGGACAGTAGACAGTGGACAGGTCAACATATTAGGCAACATAACATGTAGATTGTAGATTGCAAGTAGTTACTTATACATGTTTTGACTAATAACACGTAATGGAAATGAAATCATGCAGATATCCACAAATCCTCCTCCTCAATCCCCCGTTTTGTTTGCTCTTCTAATATGATTATATAAAATATAAAATGTATCATAATCTACATACTACATACATAATATGTGATATATGGCAATAAAGCCATGAAACTCTATTTACTTTAGTGAGAGAGAAATGGTCACAGAAAAAAGCAAAGAGAGAGAGAGAGAGAAAGCACTTAGAAATCTCTCTTTCTCTCTCTTTTTTCATAATTTTTATGATAATACTCGTTTGCGTTACAAGTCCTAAGTACGTGCGTTATGCTTGCTGGTGATAACGAGTAAAGAGTAAAGGGTCATTTTCATGATGTTCTGTTTTCTTCTTTTCCCCCTATAATACAATATTATTCATTTTGTAGAATTTCTATCATGCACAAAAAATGCATAATCTGTTTGTACATTATAAGTCGATCAGAAATTCAACTTCTTTTATTGTATTGTGTAACAGATAAATGGTACTTTATAAACTACACTGTGTGTAGTACACACGAATGCTGATTATTTATATTTTCACGTTTTTTCATGTATTGTGAATTTTTAATTTACTTCAAGATTCCAGATTCATCTACGAGTCATCTCAGAACTTTTCGGACTTCCTCCTGAAATTCCTCTCTTTAAAGCTGTGGGCGTTAGGTGCATGTACATTGTACATTAGAAAAGATTTTACAAGAAACTCTAATAAATTTTATGTCTAATAAATATTTTTAATCGTCAACTGTATTTAAAATGTACATTATATATTTTATCTTTTATCCATGCGTATACATTTTTATATGCTCAAGAATCAAAAAGATAAAATAGATTTTGTGAATGAAAGAATTTTGTATGAAGAAAATCAGGCGAGTTTTTATTACAAAGTGAAAAGTAAAAGCAGTTGTTGGTGTTGTGTGGTATATGAATTATGAATATGATGCACACTACAAACTAACGCATACGTTATGTAATGCAATGTGTAGCTGGATCTTGCACTTGAGATTGAATTTTCTCTCAAGCCTTCATTCTCATGTGCATTGTTTATTCTAAATTCTAGAGAGAATACACAAAGTTGAATAAATTAAAAACCTCCTCATAATAAAATTAGATATAATAAAGTATGTTTTTTATCCGTATATTTTAAAAAGACCTTTTTATAAAACCCTATAACAAGATCCATTCATTATCATTTAGTTTCAAAATTCTAAAGAGCCTTGAATTTCACATGGTCTATATTCTAGAATCTTTGTCTTTCATCACCCCTTTCTTTCTTTCTTTTTTAAGGGAAGAAAGTTTCAAAATCACTGTAATAATACATATTTTCATGCGTAAATAGTAAACAGTTGTGAGTGAAAGTTTTTTCTCTTTTTTTCGCAATACTTGTGTTCCTTTTTGTAACTGGTATCAGGAGATTTCGTTTTTTTATTTTTTCATTATATGCTGAGGAAAAAGTGAGAAATCACATTCACATGATGAAAGTAACGATAATGCATAAAAGATGAAGAAATGTAATTAAAAAGGAGAGAAAGAAAAATACTCATATAAAATGCATAGAATAGGAAATTCGGAAAACTCTCTCTCCGTCATTCTTTTTTAAAGCTTTTTGGACTTTTTGTCTTGTGTTGCTGCTTTCAAAGCTCAAAGCTCAAAAATCCATATATTCTGTATGAGTACAACGTACAATATGTTGCATGTGTACAACTGTGGTGCCAAATACCAAATGTAATCAGGTTTTTTTTCTTGTTTGTACAAACTACAAACTAACAAATAAATGATGACTAAAAACTAACAAGAGGAAAAGTTTCATTTTATGCCAAAAAAATAAAGCAGGGGTTTCCCTTTCTTTCAACTTTCAACTTAGATGCTTTTTGTACATTTTTTAAAATTTGCTTTTATGTTTTACTACAAGTTTTTTTGGGGATTCAAAGGCTCAGAGACGTTAAATAAATTTATTCAATATTTTTTGTAGGTATAAGTATTTTTCAGAGATTCATCATTCACATTTCCATTTTGATTTTTGATTTTTCTTTGGAATTTTTGCACTTTAAAATTATTTTTTTTTAGATATAGGTACTTTCTGTGTACTATGTATTACGTATTATGTATGTAACATGCACATTGTAAATTGTAAATGATCAAAAAAATAGTTTCCACTCCACTCTAATCGACTCTCTCTCTCTTCTCCAGTTTATTATCTTGTTTGTGCTGAGTTGGCTTGATTTTATACTTTATGCTTCATTTTCCAAATTCACTCCCTTTTGCTTCATCGTTGAAATCATTCATCAATCACCTGAATCTTGAATGACTAAATAATTGTTGACTGTTGACTGCTGATTGATAGACCGTTTGATTTTTATGTTTGAGGAAAATCCTGTCATTTTTTTCCAAAATTAGAAACATGAAACAGCATTGAAATAACATCTCAAGTAAATTTTTCGATCCTTTTGATTCCTTCGTTGTAGACTCAGCTAAAACAAGAAAGAAGAATCATAATGATACAAAAAATGATTTAATATAATTTGTAAATTTTAACGAAAAATACAAACAAAAAACAAAAAAATAACTTTGATCCAAAAAGTCTTTAAATATCAAATATACACAATTCACACACACAGTATTTAATTTTTATCATTCATCATATTCAAGATTCAAGATGCACTTTAGAAATTTAGAATTTAGGAAACATGAGAAACATGAGGACGTGAAATGCCAAAGTCAATTTAAAATAGTTAGTTAGGTACTTACAGTATCAAAAGAGGGACCAGCTCTACCCAATAAATCTAATGAATCGACTCCATTCCCCTACAAAATAAACAAAATACAAAAAGCCCTGAGTACACGTGTGTAACATTTTTAATGGCTTTCAGGGTCAAAAGTACAGTAGAGAGAAAGACATGGTGAAAATATAATATGGTGTAGGAAGTACTGATTCTCGAGTTTCGAGTTTCGAGTTTTGAGTCTTGAGACAGACAAAAATAATTCTTGAGGCAATACAAGCAGGAAGGAGGAAAATGAAATTAAATGAGCTGTGTACATGTATAATACACGATACGCGTAGTATACTAACTACTGACTGTCGAAACAGGTGGATGTTTTTCGGTTTGTGATTTTTATAAACACTACACATAACACATTCAATATACACATAACACATAATATGACGTACAGGCATCCAATATCTAATATCTACTTACGTCATGCAATAAAAAATTCAGTACTTTCTTTCCACACTTTCACCTCTTTCTCCCAAACTTCAAACTCCAGCTTCCAGCTGCCCTAGACACTAGATTTTTTTTCATAGTCTTGCAAGCAATAAACAGTGAAAAATCTGGCAAGTGATGGAAAACTATACTGACTAATCCACATTTTTAGGATACAATAAATAATAAATAAAAATGGATAATATACGTAATACGTAACACGTGTAACACGTAACTGACCTTTTTCACATAGAACAAAAAGAACTAATCCCAAGTTTAGCCATTAAATAGCTTGAAAAATTATTGTTCATCGCATCTCATGCTACCTTTTTTCAACACTGGTCAAAAAGTCCTTGGAAATTGAAGTTTTCATCACATGTATAATACAAAATACAAATTGTAAGCATTTTCATTCATGTATCGAGTTTCGTTTCTTTACGTAAGAACAGGAAAACTCCATGCTTAAAAATGTGGATAAATACTCTATATTTTAATTATTCATGAGCTTTACTGTCCAATGTTTACAGTAGAAAAGATTAATATTCATAAGAAAATGCGTTTTGTGCTTTGTGCATTGTGCAGTGTAATGATTATAGATATTTTCATGCTTTAGCGTTTCAGACAGGAAAAGTACAGAGTGCAAAAAAGAGCAAGAGCAAATAAAAAAGACAGATACATAGACACTGAGACGATTCTTTCTTCTGTTCCTCCATCTGAAGGATCAAAAAATACTTTTGTGCCCTTTCACTTTGCTTATTTTGTGCATGAAGTATTACATAAAGTATAAAATTAAAAGCATGCAAATTTCACTCTTTCGTACCAAGTGAGACAAAGAGAAAGAGAGATTTTTTACAGACTCTAAACTAAAAATGTGTACGTGCATCCCTGCCTATAATTTTCTGTTTTCTACACACGTAAATGGCATTAACCTAGCAAAACTTACTATTAACTATTAATACTTTTATGTAATAAAAGTTTAGTCTTTAGTCTAATGATAAGAACATAAACAATCATTTCTGCTGTTTTTACCTTTTCACTGGAACCTTTTTCATAACTTCGTAGTGCAATCATTAGCTTATTCAGTGCCGTGGCAGACTTCTTGGCTATCATCTGTAAATAAATAAATAAATACAAAGGTAAATGTAAATTTAAAGTTCAAATTTAGATAGTCTCAAATCTCAAGTTAAAAAGCTCTCAAGTTTAATTCTGTATCGTAAATCGTAAACAACTCGTCATTCTACATTCTACACTCTACATTCTACATATATTCATAAATAATGTATAATACATATACACGGCATGTAATATTCACTACACAAAATTCAAAACTCAAAATACTCAAATAAACAAGTACAACATACAACACGACACACTTGAGCGAATAGCTGAGTGCTAAACAACATCAAGTTTTTTCCATTTCAACAGGAGAAAGCAATGGAGAAAGTTGAGAGCGTAGGGAAGAGGAATGACATAATCCAGAAAAAAACAAAAGTTTGTCCTCTACTCTACCGCTAATGAATTATGAATAACGTAGGAGTACTTAACAAAAAAAAAGTTAGGAAAATAGCAAATACTTTCAAAACATTACAATTTTTTCCACTTATTTGATTCATGTTTTATTGTACTAAATTATATGAATTTCCATTTAAAATTTGAAACTTGAAAAATTTTAAAGTTTAAAACCTAAAACTTACTGGAGAACTAGAACATAGAAAGCATTTTATGATTATACTTGAAATGGTACCGAATGCTTCAAAAAACAAGGTTTTGCAGCGGTCATTCATCATTAAGCAATACAAAATTTAAAAGTCTCTCGTCTCAACTCAGAACTCAGACTTTCAACTTTTTTCCACGTACAAACTACAAACATCCACAAATATAATAAAGAACAACAAAAGTAATAACTTTTTTTTCAAAAAGTGCATTGTACAACGCAGTATATTAAAATTAAAAAGAAAATTGGATATTTGACCGTGAAACGGCAAGGCAAAGGCAAAGACAAGGAAAGAAAGGAGAGTAAAAAGAAAAGCTTGACGTTGTTGATTGTTGACCTGAGAAAATTGAAACTATGCTGTGAGCTTGGTTGCGCTTGAAAAGATTTATTTATTTTTTCATTTGTATCAAGTATCAACTATATCAAGCAGCAACCTTCAAGCGCAGCGCTCTGTTCTATTTTCTATACATGCAGTTTCAATTTGCAACATGTGTATAACATGTAGGTTTTAGGGTGTAGGCGGATGTCATTTTCACCCCCTTTGCGTAATCTCCCTTCTCAAATAAGGAGCTCAAACAAGGAATAGAGAGGAGAAGAAGTAAAAGGAGAACGGAAAAGTAATAAAATAAAATGTTGTGGTTAGTGGTGAGTGGTGAGAAAGTGGAAAGTAGAAAGTATAAGCAGCAGGAAAGGAAAAAAAGAAAACATTTTGTCCATTTCCCATTGAACATTGAACACTGAATATAACATATAACTGTACAAACTACAAAACACCGAGTATAAAGTAAAAAGTACAAAATTCAGTGACGCCAAAAAAAAGAAAAGGAAAAAGGACCGATAGTAATAAAAATACAGTCCAATAAAATAAAATAAAGTATAAATTAGAGTATAGAGAGTAAAAAGTAGGAAAAGTCTGAACCAGTGTTTTGTCAGGACGATAAAAGTCTTGAGAGTCTTGTTGCTGTGTTAGTTGTTGATTGGGCGGGATGGCCATCGCTCTCACCACCGTCACTCCCAGCCAAGATGAGACGACCAAAAAGACAAAGAGCTGGAATTGAAGTGATGCTTGCTGTGCTGGATGATGATGATGACGATGTTGGTGGTGGAGCGAGTAAATCCCCATCGGAATCACAATAATATTATAACGCTAACGTTAACGGTAACGGTAACTGTAATGGTAACAGTAACGGTAATAACAGTTACAAGATGAAATCACTTTTCAGCTTATTTTCCCTCTCCTTTTCCTTATTTCTCCGTCGTTTCTTCTTTATTTTCCACGTTTCCTTGTCCTACTTTTCTTTCTTTCTTTTTTTTTACTTTGTACGTAAAATTGTATTATACTTTCTTTCTGTTGCTCTCAACTCTCAATTCTCAATTGTAGAGCTAAATCCAAAGTCTTTAGTCCTCAATTCCTTAGTTGTCAATATAAATGCAAAAAAGGGGAGTAATGGGAAATATAGAATTTGTAATATCTAATATCTAATGTAATAAAGATGGAATGGGACTCTGAATTATTTTATATTTGAATATTTGAGTGAGTGAAAGAGTCCCAATTCCCAATTCCCTAATCCCAAAGCCCAAAGCCCAAATCTAAAGCACAGAGCACAGGACAGAAGACAGAAGACAGAGGAGGACTACGATTACGATCACGATCACGATTACACTGACAACTGATGACTGACTAAACTAAACGAGCCACTTGAATTCATTCCCTTTGGGATCTCGCACTTCCTCTCTTTTCCTATTCCCCAATATTCCTTTTTTTTATCATCACCCTCATCAGCATCAGCATCAGCATCGGCATCCAGCATCCACAGCTTCTTCTTGATCCATTTAACGGATAATCCACGAGGGTTCGCACTTTCTCTCTCTCGCTTTCTCTTCCTTTCTTACATTTGCACAATCTACAATGTACACACTACACAATACACAATACACACACAACCCTCAACAAGTGCGCAACAGATCATCCACCGCCTACTCTCTTCTCTCTTCCCTCTTCTCCATAGAATATCTACAGTTTACTTTCTTTCTTCTCCAATTCTATCAGTACGTAAAATGTATAGCTTCTTAAGCCTTCATGTAAAATATATAATCCAGTTCCAGCCGTTTTCATCCTGTTAATAATATTATAATAACAATACAAATTCCTTTTGAATCTAATCCAATTCACTTTACTTTATGAATAAATATTATACGACCTAGTTGTCGTCGTCTACAGATTATACAGATTATACAGACTTCAGACTGTAGACTACAGATTATTTACATGTTACAAGTAAATTTTCTCTTCCCGTTCCTAATACCTAATACTTTCTTAATACTTAATACACAGAATACATTTTATTTTAAGGCTACCTAATTTAAAGCTCATATCTGTAGCTAATACTAATTTCACGTGTAAATAGTAAATACTCTGGCTATGATTATTATGGATTATGCAAAAAGGAACACAATCAAGGAAAAGTTGTGAAAAGTGTGATAAGAAAACCTTTTCTATTTTCTATAGATATTCAGGATATGGGATATGGGAAATGGGAAACTTGTTGCAATTTCCAACTATTCCTAGACCCAAGATAGTTAGTAATATTTCTTACAATTACAACATACTTTTCACCTGATGCATTTTATATTTTATACCATGTAGACTGTAGACTGTAAACATTATTATAAAATAGTTGCATGTTTCATGTGTAATGTGTATCTCAATTTGAAATTCCGTGTATATGTATATTTTATGTTTACCCTTTCTTATTTCCTTCATACTCCAAACTCCATAATTTTTATGTCCAAGGTTATTACAGGAGTATGGACTGGCTCGCTGGCTGGCTTGGTTTTATTATTACTTTCCCTAATTGAAAATCGAAAAAGGGGGAAATTACACCAAGTAGAAGGTAGAAAGTAGACAGCACGCAGTTGGAATCCAAAATAATATTATTTTCTCAAGGTTTGGAGTTGGGAGCTTTTGAGCAACAGGCAAGTAACAAGTAACAAGCTGCTACTACAAGTCTGTATTCCATAGTCCATTATTATTATTATTATTATTGTCAGCACTCAGTATTGCTCCTTGAATTATTACTATCATGAGCATCTTTATTATTATTATTAGTTGATTCCGAGCTAAACTTTCATTTGGAATCCGGAATATTTCCTATTTACCTTTTCTTCAACTTCTTATGCACTTGCATTACATAATATTGTGTAAAAGGTACAAGATAAAGTATATAAACTTTTTTTTTCATAACTTTGTGATAACTTTGGGCTTCTAGCCGTTGGATGCCGGAGAAAAATAATTAGGAGAAATAGGTGAACACAAAACACACATGAACATTGTAATCCACAGTATAAAATCCACAGTACACGTGCAGGGAACTTCATTAATTTAAATTATTATTGCGTCTTTAGTCTCTAGTCTATATGTTTGAGAAAATAATGTGCATGTAACAAAAACAAAGTGCTCGTATATGCTTTTATACCGTATTTGCAACAATAATCACCCCAAAAAATAAACGATAAACGATAGATGTAAGAACAGAGAAATAAAAGAAGTCGGAATTTGCAACAGTAATTAAAAACAAATTCTTGAGTTTCATCCACATGAATTGTGAATTATGAATTGCGAATCCATTGCCAATTGCATTTTATATTGCAGTGCAGCTTGCAGTTTGCCATTGAACAATAATAATTATTATTATTGTACTTTATTAAATCAATCATAGTTTTGTTTCAGGTTGTCAATTGCAAAAGTTCTTTGGCGAAAGCTCTTGGCGAGTTCCAAAAATTCCAGAGTAGGTTCATGTGGAATCTAAAAGGTCCAGATTCCAGAAAATCATATCACAAAAACCTAGGCCAATGAAAAATGACGGGAAAAGTTGAGAGTTCTGGAGCATTCTGAAGTTGGAATTAATACAAGCAACAAGAAAGTGTATTTGATATTATTTGATGTTTAATGGCACGTGAATTTACTGCTTTGTACATTGTACAAAGTATCCAATATCCAATATTCAGCATGACGAAATCTGGATAATGACACAAGTAATGCAAGGTCATGGAAAGTGGGAATCTAAGATAGTGAAACATGAACTACATTCTACATTCATTTTGTATTTTGTACATTGGAAATACGAGATGAAATTCCTAGACGTTTCTAATTTCTAATCACCTACAACTTACAACTCTCAAGTCAGCACTCAACACCCGGCACTCGACACTCGACATTTTACATGCATCAGGTGAGCGATAAACGACAAACGATAAACGATATAGATTATGTTGTCACTTGAGAAAAGTTTTGGGTCGGAGGTTGGATGTTGGCGGAAATTGAAATACATTGGAATTTGGAATTGAAAATTAATTGACAAGGGAAATGAATTTTCCATTTCCCATATTATTTTACATGTTCATTGATCTCCGATTTTTGCTTGTGTGGATCTGTAATTTGTGTATATTATTCCCTGATGAAGGGAAAACCCGAAGGAGAGAGGAAATCAAAGATTGTACCTGTAGATTGGATTGTAAATTGTAAATTGTACCGAGAAAAGTAAACTGACGAAAGATATTTGAATGAGGAAGTGGCGTCAAGAGTCAAGAATCAAGAAGGATGAGAATGAATAGCAAACAGTAAAGAATGACGAAAGATGTGAAAGAGTGAAGAGAATGAAATGCCTCCAGCTTCTAACGTCTAGATTCTAGAAGAAGGAAGGGGAAAAAGAAAGTACGTTGGAAGTTGGAGAAATTCTCCTGAAAATGTCGTAGGCAGCAGGCAGCAGGCCATGAATTATTATATAGTTTTTTTATGTGCCACGTTTTAATGCACATACCTTATTCTGTATTCTATATTCTTATTCTACCTACAATCTAGAATCTACACCCTGAATCCAGAAACCGGCAACAGGGAACAGACAAGATTAGAAATGTGACATACATTGCGTAATTATTATTCTTATATTCTTACCCAAACTTTAATTAGTACGTGTGTGACTGTGGGATGTGTGTTGGCCAAATGTAAAATTAAAATGTAAGTTAACTTCAACTCCGAGTTTCAGAGTTCAATCAGTCAATACTCAGTACTCAGTGAACCAAAATATTTGTACAGCACAGAACACAGAACACAGTGCATGGAGCAGCTCTCGCACTCATAACTCCTAGTAGATCATAGTTCATGAGAATTGGTTTTGCTTCGAGCTTCGAGGGAAAGCGGAAGGAAATTTGACTCCAAGAACGGGATTATATAAGTATGTATACCCAGTACTCAGTACTTTTGTAAATAATAATTATCATCTTGAATCTTGAATCCTGAATCCTGAAATAAATACCAAGAATTGGAAGAATCGGAATTGAAATCGGAGAACTCCGAGGCGGTAAATAATTAGTTAAACAAACTTTACTCCTGAGTTTTGAGGTGTGAAGCGTAAAGAATTCAAAGCTCATAATAATTGATAAGCTATACTATTGCTTATTGCTTAAAGAGTCAGCGAGACAGTAAAATTTATTAACGCTCAATTTTATAACATTTCAAATTTCAAGTTTCAAAAGTTGTATGAAAACTAAAACAAGTCTAATTTTGTCAGTACTATTTTTAACTTTTTGGCTAATTTTTAATTTTTAGAATCACTGAGAACGGAGATTAAAGAGCCAGCAATGCTGATTCAGCATCAAAGCCTAAAATCTAAAATAATGAGTCTCATTATTTTAATGTTACAGTTTATCACAGATGACAGATTACACTAATCTAATTGCCGATTGCCACCACACTGACTTTGAGTTTTGTAAACTTTGAGCTTTTAGCTTTGAGCTTTTGATCATCACACATGGGCGAGAAATTTCTAACCACGCGCTAATTTGATATTTGATATACGTACAACATACAGAATTTGTTTGAATGACGAGGATTGGGGTTAAAAATTCTTGAAACTTGTGTCTTATGTAAAGCAAGTAAAGTTGTAAGGTACACAAAACATGCTTGTAGCTTGTAGGATATTTAAGAAAATGTCCCTCTAATCCACTCCATAGCAGCATTCACAGTTCACAGCATAACTAAATTTTATTAATTAAATTCCAATAAACTGTTTGCTCATTAAATCTACACGGAAATAATATAACCGTAACCTAGATTCCTATGTTTCGTACGTCGTAATACTGTCTACTGTCTATTTACTATTTATTTATATAAATAGCTTTCAAAATTTCAAATCTTGTTTAGTGTTCAAAGTATCTGTACATTTTACATACTCGTAAATACTGTATATATTAAAGTTCATACCTGTAGACTGTAGATTTAAAGATGTGGTTCTGGATTCCGGAGTTCGGACTCTAAAGTCTGGACATGTTCACACTGGCAACTTTTCTCTATGTATTTTCTCTTCCAGGTACAAAATTTGGTGTTTTCCTACTTCCTCCTCATTTCTGATTCTGCAATGTCAACTCTCCCATGAAAACCACAAATCTCAACTCCCTTTCGCTTCCTTGCTTCAAATTTACATTGCATTTTGCATTGCCTCAGATTCAGATTCAAAATTCAAACTCACAGAGTCTGAATGCATTTCAAAGTTTAACATTTAACATAATATTATAGTGACTTTTAGTTTCAGTTTTCAGTTTTCAGCTTGTGTGGTCACAGCACCCACAAAACTCTCAGACTTCAGACACTCCTAACTCGTAGCTCGTTACTCGTTACTCGTTAGTGCCGTAGGATGAGAAATGAGAACCGCAATACGGAATACATATACATATATGCATGTTATGCAAGTAATACGTATTGACTAATACAGTAATAAGCTGTTTCCAAAATCCGGAATCTAAACAAATCCTATTTTCAAAGTAGTCTGACAAATGGTAAAAATAATAATAATAATAATTCGTCATGAGGAAACTGGGAAACTCAAAATACGAAACAGGAAAACAATATAAAATGTTACACATATTTCCCAATTTACCTTTCCCAACTCTCAACATGACCATGAGCTATATGGAAATATCCCTTGTGGATAAAGAAAGTAACTCTTCCGTGAAATTTTTACCTCCTGCCTGCTGTGCTCTTTCCCTCACATCTCACATGCTTATTTATTGTTCATTATTTTTCCACATAAAGTCTGTGGAAATGTAAAATGTTCTTGAGTGCACTATATCAAATGTTCCTTGTTTATTTTACAGGGCAAATTTTACAATAAAGATAACAGAGAAATTAAACTTTTAAATTAGTATGCCAATTTGTTAAAATTTAAAGTTACATCCGAGAAAAAGTCATGAAATGAATATGCAAAATGCAGTTTATCCACAATGTACAACAACAGAGAAAGAGATACGAGAAACAATAAAACCATGATAAATGGTAATTATTTTCCAAAGGCTCTTTTATCATTTCTTCCACATGAAATGATACAATTAATGATGAATGGCAAATTTAAATTGAATTAATAAACATTACACAATTTGAGTGTTGAGAGTGGTGAAAGGATGACGTATTTTAAATAAATTGCAGTGTTTTACTATGTGTTTATTAGAGTGCAAAATGCAAAACAGAGAATAAGAGAATACAGAAGAAGAAGAAGTAGAAAATCAGATTTAATTTAGCATGTGTTTGAATTTTTGAATACAAAAGAGGAAAAGAAAGGAGCAACTGCAGAAACGAGGAACGGAGATCCACAAAAAAGATCATACGTATACACAAGAAAAGGGGGATAAAAGTGGGAGAATTTTACAAAACAACTCTCACTTTTAACTTGCTGTTTATTGGGCGGCTCTCGTTTTCTTTCCGCTTTGAGTTGAGTGGAAAGTGGAAAGAAAGAAACAAGTTAAGAAAGAGGAAGGAGAGAGGAAATTTAGTTGAATTATATCAATTTTCTCTTCAGCGCCTTCTCAGAAATATCCAGTCTCCAGTCTTCAGCACTTTCTTCCACACTCTTTCACTTCTTTTGAGCTTGAACAAGAAAGAAAAAGAACCGAAGACAGACCAAAACTTGTTTTTTCTTCATCACTTGCCCCAGTCCAGTCAAGGTGACGACAACGAGATAAATACACTCCACTTTACACTCTACATTTTACAATTTACAACTTCAACTTCAACTTACGCTAGTCAACTCAAAGCTACACTTTTCCTTCCAAGGTATTTTTTATTTTTAGTATTTAGAGGAAAAAAACATTCATCATTGAACATTCTTGGTATATTATTCAAAATTCAAAATTCAGAATTCAGTTACTGTTGACATTTTAAAATTATGTTGCGAGGTTTTTCCTCAAAATTCATATGTGAAAATATAGTTTTTCTAACTATTTTTATTACTATTATTATTATTGTCATTTTAAAGGAAAATCCATCCAAGTCCAAAAAGAAAAGAGAAGGAGGTTTGAAAGTTGAAGGATAAATAAAAAAAAATCAACGGGGGTGAAAATGCAGATAATGGGATTTTTGATGGTTGTGTTGGTGTTGGTGAGCGAGTCGTTGAGTGCTCGTGTTTTGCTGGATAATCCAACTGGATTTGGAGATGAAGCTCCAGCTCTCCCAGTTCCTCCTCTACCATTAAATTCTGGAAATTCTATATCAGGACCCGGGGTCTCTGACTTGGTAAATGGAAAAATCTTGTTGCAATTTTTTTATACATTTAGATTCTCTCTCTGATTTTTACTCATTTATTTTTTCTCGAGGCTATCTGTAAATCTGTAAATCTGGAATCCAGACTAAAGATTAAAGACTGGAAAATAAATACTCTCGTGTTTTTTCTTTCTCTTTACATCTCCACTCTCTCCGCTCATTATTTTTTGACTTTTACACAGAAACCAGAAGAGCATCAGTGGGTGGTTTATTTTGTTAATGATTGTAAATTGCTGGAAAAAATTCCCTTGAAAAATCTGAAATGAATTGGGAACAAAGAACAAAGTAGGATTATTTTCTTTTGTTTTATATCAGTATTAAGTATTAATACACTCTGCTGCTTTTGTTTCTTGTTTCCCGTTTCAGATGGCTGCTGGCTATGCAATGGACAATGGGAATGGTGAATCTCTACTGGATTCAACTCCTCTTTGGACTCCAATCCTCCTTCGGAAAATCATCCAACAAATCCATCGACAACAACAACAATTACAACAAGCACAACCGCAATATCCAAGCAACAAACGGAGTAAAAATTTCTATCAACAGTGTGCATTCAATGCCGTCTCTTGTTTTGGTTAAAAAGAGGCTAGAGACTTTGTAAAACTCAAGTCAAGACTCAAGTTGAATAATACGTAATAGACAGATGGATCAAGGAGAGGGGAAAATTGAGAAATTTGAGTTTTTAGTTAATTATAATATGAGAACAATTCAATCCAATCGGAACCTTTTTACTTTTTATTTTCATTATTTAAAGTCTTTTAGATTTTTATTTCTGTTCTATCATGTAACATTCATTTACTATTTTGGCTGTTGAGAATTATTATGAATAAAGAAAATACTGATGAGTTTTGAATTTTGAAGGCCCATTTCACATGCTTAATGCTTACTGATTACTGTGATGATAGCAGTTCTTATTACTTTGTTTTTTACTTTTCTTTTACTTTTGTTTCATGGAAATTGGAAAATGCAAAGCAACGAGAGTTAAAAAACATCACATGATTGTGTAATTTCCGAAAAATTCTATTCCTGTTATAACTAGTAAAACGAGCAATCTTTGATTCACTCATTTCAAATAACTAAATAGTAATTTTTTATGACAATTATTGTACAAAAAATTATAGAAAAAGTGTATGGTTTTTCTTAGTTTTCATGCAGAGTACACGAATTCGAATGCAATCATTGTTACTATATTTTATGTTTGTATTTTATCAATAATATAATTATCATGTACAAAGAGACTTTATTAAAATATAAAATTCTTTTGTCTTGTATGCAGTCCAGCATCTTTTCTATTTCTCATTCCTTCATTCTATTCTATTCATAAAATATGCATCTCGAAACTTGGAGTTTTTAAGTCTTAAAAAGCTGTAGAAAAAGAAAAATTTCTCATAAAACCCCCATGAATCAGATTAATTCATCTAATGAAATTCCTTCAAACGGCAATAATAATAATTACTATTCATTTTGTGTACATTCGAAAACCTGATATAATTGCTTTTTTCAGATCAAACTTCAACTTTTAAACTGATTGCTATAGTGATTTATTAAAAGTTGTGTTGAAATCCACAAACAAAACATTTCACAGTGAAGAATAAAATTATTTGTGTGATTTGTGATTCATATGGAAATTGTGTGTTCTTCCAACTTCAAACTAAAACTCATCCGAGATCCGAGATTAATGAAACTATAAAATTAGTCGTCAGTTAGAATAGTTATTCTTGTTTTACTGTAATATTACATTATGGACTTGGGTTTACGTTTGAGAGGAGCAAATGGACAAGTGATTGAAAAGGATGATGATGAAGAGGAGGAAGAAGACTCGAGGGAAATACGTTCTGGAACCGGAGTTGCAGCTGGTTCATTCACAATCTATCCCTGTTGGCCGATACCCGTTCATTGTGTAGTTTCTATGCCTACTGAGAAAGTAGTTTTATATCCACAGGGCTCAATCCGTATCATTTCAGATCCATATGGAAGACTACTGAATTTTGTCCTAGAAAAAGTTACCAATCGAGTCCACTGTCGAATCTCCTTGTCTCCAGATTCCCCACCGACTGATGGACCTCCCCCAAAGATGAGATTTGGAAAAGATCGACAATCTGGGAGGCTACTAATGTGTGGACAAAAGGTCAATTTCATCGAAACGGAAGTTGAATGGCAGGAGTCAATGGAAGAAAATAGATTCTGGATTATTCTTTTACTCTCCATGTCCATGGCTTTTGTTTGCTTCGAACATAGTAAGTTTTACACATAAAACATAAAATATATCATGGTTGCCTTTTAAAATTTGAACTTTGAACTAAACAAGCTCAAAACTCAAAATGTTGCATATTTTTTGATAAACAGTGTGGAGATTTCTAAGCCCCATTCTTCAACTTTTGACGCTAGAGCAGTAAAATTGTTTGCACATGAAATCATAAATAATCAATTACTTTTTTCAGATTAATATTATGAAAAATGAAGGGAGCTTAAAAAAATAACATTTAATAATATTTTTTTATTACGGATTTATTTTCTTAATACATAATACATAATATATAACTTTTAACGTACATGTGTTTAATTTACATATCAGTTTTTTTAGCATCGTCCTCAGTTCTTAATAACTATATTGAACCAAATATACATATTTTACGTTTTACATTATTATGAACATATCTCGTATTCGTAAATCGTGAATATAGTCGTATTTCATATTCTATATTCTAATATTATTATTATTCTTTTATCTTTTATACACATTATTTCTTTCATCTTTCATCATTCACTTTTTTACTACACACTCACCCCAACCAAACAGCAAACATACAAAGCAGCACCATATCAAACATGAAACAAAATAATGTACTTCATACTCGATAATATTTTCACCATTTTCTCCAGTTTTCGTCCTATTTACTTTTTATTCGAAGTTCGTAGAGGTATGCAGATTCACTCAAGTTTTCCCAATCATTCACCATTCATTACTCTTTTCTTTTACAAATTTTTATCATTATTTAATAAGAATGAACAACAATTTTAAGACAACATTATTATTTAACATTTAACATGGTATTTTTCATCTTTTTATCGTTTATCTTTTATTCATACTGACTTTTTTGGTGTTTTTTTAAACTTATGTATTAAAAATATTTTTATGCATAATATCTATAGATAGACTGTCAGAGAATACAACGTTTACATATTATATATATATATTTATTTTATATCATGGCATTTTATTGTACCAGCATTTTTACGTTTAAAAGTAACTAATTATTGCATTATATAAGACTGTGTTTTAAAGCTGAACTTTCACTTCTATGTTATTTCATATTCTATTCTATTTATCATGGTTTTTGTGGCTATCTAGAAAAGAGAAAAGAAAGTGTATTTGGCTTGCATCAATAATCCATAATCCAAACTCTATATTAACTGTTACTGATTATTGACTACTAATAATAATTATTGAGCCTTCTTTCTATTTTACAGTTGAATTAAGGCACATGTGTAGCACATCATTTTCATTTTTCATTTACCTATGATATTTTATATTCTAGTAAAGTAAATAAGAACTTTGATGAAAGTCTCATACATAATAATCCTAATAATAATAGTAATAGAGAGAAAAAGTTGTATGTATTATGGTTATTGTTGAAAAAATGAACCGCAAATACATGATAAATGTACTCTTCAGCCAAAAAGGTAGCTTCCATTAGTCATTTTTCAAAAAAAAAAAAACGAAACGGAGCTAATTTTTATGACTGAAAAGCAGAGTAGTAATCATAATAGTGATAATAATACTTTTTAATAGTGTTAGTAAAATGGGCAGTAATGGTTTTTTGCTTGTTGTGCAGTTGTGTTTATTTTTATTTTCCTTTCTCCCAAAGAAACAGGAAACAGGACAACAATGCTGATTCATTGTGATATTATTGACCTTTGGAGATGAATTGAATATTGAATTTGAGAATTCACTGATCAATTATTATTATTATGTAGATTTATTTTATTTTTCTCTTATTTCATGACATGAAAATTGGGGATTGGGGTAAATTGAAAAATTCTCAATTCACTCCATAACCCATAAAATCTCAAGTTCCCTTTTGTCGTAGTTCATAATTCCGATATAATTCCATTTTTCATTTTTCATTAATTTCCAGTCCATTATCATGACATGACAATAATTTTCATGTAATTTTTCACATAATGACGCATGGCGAAGCACAACAAACAGGCAAGCAGACTGGAACAGGTACACCACCACTTCCCTTGTCATCACCACTTTTGTTCTTAATTTTCTCCTTTTTGGGTTTCTTTCCCTTGTCTTGGGGTGGAGCGGCAACTTGTTGGGCGTCTTCCTCTGTCTTTGGGAAAATCTGATTTGAGGGATAGAAGACGGGAGGTCCGGAAATATTTCTTGTGAGTTCTGGCTCCTTTGCTCCACCATAAGCCGGATTTTGATAGTTACTGCTCACATTTCTCCTTTGATGAAGATCCGTCTCATCATCATTAATGATTCGACGTTGAGTTGCACTCTCATCAATTCGAACGGTACGACTCGTGGTTGTTGTTGTTGCGGGTTGAATATGATGAGTTCCAGGTCCGTATGGATGAGACCCATGAGGGCCACCACCGTCTCCACGAATGTGTCGAGATTCCTTAAAAAAATAATAATAAAAATAATATTTTATATGTTGCGGGAAAATTCAAAAATTCAAATTTATTATTATTATTATTATTGAGTAATTACAAGGTAACTGCTGGAATCTTCAAAAGTGGCGAGGAGTTCATCGAGTCTCTTGGGTGGTTCTCCATAACCATCATTTCTCGGAGGTTGTGGTGAAGGGAATCGTTTCACGGGAGAAAGTTCTCGATTTTCACGGTGTTCCGTTGTGGTGGTGGAAGTGTAGTAGCGAGGTCCGATTGGTTGACTTGGTGGTTCATCATATGATGGAATTCCTGGGCTACTGCTCAGTGGTGGTCGTCCTAAGGGAGCTGATGATGTCGACTTGTTAGCAGCCGTGCTTTGTAAGGTGGAACTCTGTTGAAGGATTTTTCGGACGAGTGGTGGAGTTTTAAGACCTTCCGCTGGTCGTGGTGGTGGCGTTATACTTCGGTCATTCAGTGTAGTACGATTCTCCTATAAAAAAAGGGGGGAAAAATGAATAAATGAATAATTTTGTTCTAAAATTCCAAATTATAATTTTTCAAGTGCAAACAATCAAAAGAATTAAAAGAAACCTCTCGAGTGCTGTAGCTTGAGGTGCTTTTGAGTGGTGTGCTTGAGTATAGAGGTTGACCGATGGCAGGTGGCGCATTATCAGGTACAGTTCCGCCCATGGCAGAGCGTGAGGATTCTGACATAAATGTCCGGCGTGATTCAGACATTGATGATGAAGACAATCCTACAAAATACGAATTTGAGACATTGTATTAAAAAATCATTATTATTATTAATTTTATTAAGCTTTTTGTCATTTTTATTATTTTTTTAAAAATTTACCTGGTGGTGGTGGTTGACGAGGGAAATTTGATTCTGTGAGAGCATTTCTTGATGTAGATGAAAAATCTTCCAATCGTCGATCTGTTCGGCTAGTGCTAGTATTTGAGTCAATAATTGGTCCAATGTCATCTTGACCACCCCCTTTGATGAGTGTAGTGTAGGAAGACTTTGTATAAAACTCTTTACGTTCCACTTTGGGTGATGTGGAACTTGATGAAAGAATACCAGTGGGAGAGGATGGGCCAGACTCTGAAAATTATTATTATAAAAATTAAAAATATTTTTATAAAGAAGAGAAAAGCTTTTTTCAAACTTCAAAAAAGAAGACAGAGATGATAAAATAATTAAAATAAAAGAATTAAAAATTACTCAAGATAGTTGTATTATTCGCAGGGGTCAAATACTCGACATTGCTACTTGTATTCTTGGTACTACTGCTGCTGCTACTATTGAAATTTCTTGAAAAGCTCTCATCGGAAAAGTTGACACTTTTCTCTCCACTCCCTCCCAATCGAGAAGCAGTTTGATAGGCTGAATCCTGAAGTGCCCGAATATTGGAATGAGCACTCAATGAATGATCTGGATGACCTTTGGTTCCATACTCAACCCATTTCTCTTCTGTAGTGGACACTGGCTCATCATTTGTCTTGGAGCTGGAGGTCATCCGATACTCTCTGTACTCAGAGGAAGCATTTCGACCTGTGGCACTCGTCGGATCTGGTTGTACTGTGTCTTGTAAATCCTCCAGGAGACGATCTAGATTTATTCATAAAAATCATTTTATTATTACTTCATTCTATTCATTATAAAGTACAAAAGTTTATTCATTATTATTATTATTTATTATTATTATTACTCAGTCGATGATCCCAGTCTCCTCCCGCAGAAACACTCGAGTGACTCACGGTATTCACTCGGCTCACTGTCGTCATCCTCCACAAAAAAACTTAGTCACTCTGCAATTTAAAATGAAGCTTAATTAATTTCACCAGACCAAAAAGCAAAACGCAGTGATGATTTATTATATTTATGCGGAATGAATTTTGTGCTCTAGCCCAAAGCCCAACACACTCTCTCTTTTTTTAAAACCCCGTGTAATGATTTTTATATTATTATTAAACTAAAATTAATTTATTTTCACCATATAAAATCAGGGATCTGGAAAATGGAAATCCCCGACTTTAGAATTCAGATCAGAGGAGAAGAGAGAAGATAAAAGAGAAAAGTAAAGACAAGTTTTGTAAAGGAGGGAAAACGTAAAGACTAAAAAGACACACACATAGTATAATATAAAACATACAGAACACAGAAAACAGAGTAGAGAAATCTAAAATCTAAACATTGAAAAAGAGATGGATGAAATTGTTATATTTTTAGATCATTTGGCCAAATTCCAGACCGGAATCAGGTCACACATTTCCTCTTATTTTTCTCTTTAGTTCTTGCTCATTGCTCACTCACTCATTCACTTATTCTCTCTTTCTTTCTCCTTCTCTCTCTTGTGTGATCTTGAGCATGAGAAAAAACGGGAAGAGTGAGTCCACCTTCTACTCGTACTTGTAAAACTTGTACATTAAAGCTACTTGTACTCTTGTACGATATTATATCAACAACAACCAAAAACCAAACCATCAACCCACACACATTCAATTCAATTGAAAAACATACACGAGAGACAACAGACTACTGAAAATTAACAAATTGTGTATAATGTATAATATATCGAATTCTAAATTCTAATGCTAAAATATAACATTATACTCTTTACTCTGTGAACCGTGTTAAAATCCGTATTTCATGGTATACCTGTCTAAACTTTACTTTTTCTCATTCCAGTCCTTTGTTTATACTTCAATTTAGAGCTTAAAGCTTATACAGTCAGAAGTCAGAAGTCAGAGTTCATGTGTGCCGTCTCATAAAATTGAAGAGGAACAATTTGAATAAAATACAAAGAACGAAGAACAACCAGAAGAAGCGAGAGCATCAAAGAAACAAAAAACAGACTGTACATGAGATATTTACAATCCACAAAGTATAAAATACTAAATACTAAACAGAGATATCAACATTCAACATCCATTAAGATTACGAGAATTACAAGAGAATTTCATATTTAGGACGTCATTCTTGGAAACGGCAGAAAGAACTCTGTTTCTTTTTCCTCCATAAATAAATATATATTATATTCGACTTTGACACACTGCTTTTCATTTCTCACTTCTCACAAGTCTTCAAATTTTAAGGACAAACAGAGAGAAAAAAATATGTTGGAATTGGAATGAATATTCCATCTTAGGAATTAGGAATAAAAAAAACAAGCACAACAACTCCATAAGCATCTCATAATTTTTCCCACTTGTATAAAATATAAAATATACTGTACAAAGTACAAAGAACCTCGCATCACACGGATCATAGCATATAATTATTACGTGTATTTACCAAATAAATTTCAATTTACACGAGATGCAATGTGAAATGTGGCTGTGAGGAAACAAAAAAGAAACCAGAGTTGAATGAAATGACCGTCAATTTACAACATAAAGTTAAACCAATTACTCTTCATTAGATCATCCTTTAATTTATACCACATTTTAAGTACATATCACATATACAGCAAATGATACGAATAATGACTCTGTTTAAGCAGCTGAAACTGATAAAATAATGGAAGAGGAAAAATCCTGATGTATTCACTATTCGTTTTTTCACACTTTAAACTTCAGACTCTTCAGCCTTTTTGTATTTTGTATTTTGTATGGTATTTATTGTTTATACTTCATACTTTATACAAATTTAGAAGGAGATGAAAAAAGTGAAAAAAAAACATGCAAATAATGTACAATGTACATTATGTAGAGGAAAACATTTATTGCATCTTTTCTTGGAGATAAGTGAGGTTAAAATTAGTTTTTAGCATGTTTTCTCTGTATGTACTTGTTTTTTTTTTTATTTATATTTTAAGTTGCTGTGTGAAACTTTTGCTGCGTGGAACTGCTGATGGAAAATGGAAAAGAAAGATGATGTGGGTTATTCTGATAGTTCTTCTTATAGTTTGTAGATTGTAGAAATTGAAGGGATTTTCAGTAAAATGAATCACTTTGCACTTTACAAAACACAGTACATAGGAAATATGTATTTGTAGTAGGTATGTGTATTTTTGTTTTAGTAGAAGGTGGAACAGATTTACAGCAGATGCACTTTACACATGCAAATGTCATTGAAATAGTTGTTATTTACCAAATTCCAAATTACTTTCCTTGTTTTACAACTCAACCCAGAATTACATAAGTACACACATCCATTTATCCCCACTCTCCATTCTCTACACACACTTTTTTTTATTACATCTTCTCCCTCATCATCATCATCTTCTCTACGTCTAAATTATCCATACATTTACTTTATTTCATGTTTATTGTCATTGTCATTGTCCCTTGTCCATAATGAGAAATGAGAGAACCACATTTTTAAAAATAATTTTTTCCTTATTCCTTTTATTTTTCCAACTGAAATCTCAACTCTCAACTGCACTGAATGAAAAATGAAAACTAAACTTATATTTGAAATCGTAAAAAGGAGAATAAATTGGAGATAATAAAATACAAAATGCACCCGATTGATTTTATTTTTTATTGTCTCGAGTCTCGAGTCTCAATATCATGTGCATTTTAAATCATAAAAAACTCATTGATTGGAAACTAGGATTATTGTTTATTGGACAAGTCATAAAAAATAAAAATGTAAGCAGTAAACACTGAACAGTAAAACTGAAAAAATTTGTGGTTTCACATCATTATACGAAGATGCATTTTTCTGATAAATTTTACACACTTTTTATTTTTAAAGAAAGAAATCTAAAATCTAAAGCAATACATTAAAATTGAAAGAGAAAATAATATAAGTCAGAGGATGATAAATCATTCAATTTCCAAAGTTTGATGCTTAGCAGAGGAGTAAATAGACATTAAAATTATTGCTATTATCTATTATTATTCTTTATTCTCCGTCGTCGTATATACATGATAAAGACATTAAATTGGACTGGGATTGGAAATTGGAAAGAGTTGTCAGAAAAAAATAGCAATGTGTATAATATGTAAACGGTAGATAGATAAATAAAAATTTGAGGGTCAAATATACGCACACGAACGTAAACTGTAAACTGTGACTTGTCTTGACTCTTGAGTCTAGAATCTTGACTGCTCTTGGTTTGGTTTGGTTCGGAGTTGGTTTGGAGCTTGGAGTTTGGTGTTTCCTTGTCCCAATTGACTAAAAAAGGAACAGTGTCCTCCAAGTCACTGTGTGAGTGAGTGAGTGTGTGTTTTCTGTCTATATCAACTACCAACTACCAGTCATCATCATAACATCCTCATGCCAAAAGCCCAAACAAAATATCAACACTTCCATTTTCCAATTCCATGTTTTTATTTATGTATTATTTATATTATTTATTTGCAGTCATTTCCCATTTCCTTCCATGTGCAAAAAACCATGCTTATTATTTATTATTTTCATATTTCATATTACTCCAACTTGAATCTCGAGAAATCAAAAGACAGAAGACAGAAGACAGAATATCATCAATATCAAATATCAAATACACATCTTGTCATTTCATTTGCCATTTGTCAAATGTCACATGTCAAAAGTCAAAAGTCTTAAGAATGCATCCACTTTGATAATTTATTACAGGTGCACACGCATTTTAATTACAGTAAACAGTAACCAATACTGAACTGTAGTATTAAACAGGGAACACGAAGCATTGAACATTTTGAACATGCTCCAATAAGGACGACGAAACGGTGGAGAAAAAACCAACTCCATTCCTCTAAATCCTCGCGATCCGCAATCTGTGTACTGTGTACTGTGTAGTGTACAACATACAGTGCATATTATACATACTTTGCGATTGTTAAATATTTCTCTACGTTCTATATTTTATATTCTATATCAAACCTCAAGGAAGAGAGAGAAAGAGAAAAAAATCACGAGTATAAAATGTACACATGACATTTATCATTTATAATGTACAATGCACAGTGTACAGGTACTTTTACAATTTAAAATTTACAGGTGAGCACCTGTGTGTTTAAAGTGGAATATTGGAGTGACTTTTGACTGGGTCCACTTGGGATGAGGATGATGTAAGAGCCCGTGTCGGAAATAGTAGAAAGGCTGGACAGTTTATTTGGTCAAGTTGTCGTGGGATCCGAATTGTGACAGAATTTGAGTCCGCCTTTCAACATCCATTGTCATAATATCAAAATGAGAAAAGGAGCAGAGAGGAGAGAACCAGAACAAGAGCGACCAAGGACTTGACTTTGGAGTTTGGAGTTTGGATCTATTGTAGCATCTAGCTTAGCTGTACAGTGTACACATGCACACATACAATTTCTATCTTCTTTTTATTCTCTTGTAATCCACACACAAACACACACACACACTCATGTAGTTTGCAGTCAACAGTCAACAGAACATTGTAACATTGTAACAGACAAACAGAAGAGAAAACAAGGTACAAGAGAGAAGAGAGAAGAAGGTAGGATTTTTTATATGGAGTTTTTCCTTGTGGATCACTTGACTGTACAAAGTACAATACAATATGCAATATGCAATATGCAGTGTAATACAAACACAATGTACAATGTACAATAGAATACCATAGTTGGATATTGGATATTGGATGTTCCGATGCTCAATACTTGTACAAAAAATAATCCTGTACACTTTTGTATCTTGTATAATGTATTTCTGTTTTCTGTGTCTTGTGTCTTGTGTTCGTGCTTAATAAATTCAATATGATATTCCACGATGAGAGTAAAATTCACATACATTTTACACAATTGGAATCATAATCATCCCCGTAATAGTCAAAAGTAAATAGCAAATATAGTAAATAGAAAAATACACCTGTAACCTGTAACACGGGATACAACATCTCGTCTCCTGTCTCCTGTCATTTGAATGTACAATGTACGATGAACATGACACATAATATATTTAGCATTAAGGAATCCTCCTTCTTCAACTCTTCAACAGGCAATGAATCCTCAATGCTCAATACTTTTAATGCTCAATGGACTGCCAATTTCATTTTCATTTCATTTTCCACTCCATTTCTTTGAACACTAAATTTGAAATTCAAATGTATAGTGAATAAAAGCATAAAAGTGCTCGTGTAACGTGTAAGTTCCAAATTTTCTTTTACTACAGACTACAGAATTCCCTCTGGATTTTTTTTTCTGCTCAAATCCGTTTCTAAATATACACGCTTTTCTCTGTACGCTGTACGCTGTACGCTTGACGCTTAACGCTGTACTCGGTGTTAGATAGACTTACAACTTACAACTTACATTTTACTACACTTGCTCAACTGCTCTAAACTCCTAAAGCTCCAAACTCTAGATTCTAGATTCTCTATTCTAGACTCCCGCGTCTTCATGAGCAAGTGACAAAAAATTACTAGATACAAGATACAAAATACAAGCAAAATAATACTACACAAAAAGAGACAAAAACGAGAGAGAGGAAAAAACAGAGAAGCCGAATCAATCGCCAACTGTAACTTTTTCCTTTTTCCATTTTCCACTTTTCTTTGGGAAAATTTCCCATTCCACAAAATTCAAAATTCAAACCTCAAAACTCGAATAAAAGTATTTTACGTGGGTGGTTTTGCTACTTGTTACTACTTTTACTATTTACTATTTACTACGCAACACACCGACATTTTTCTCACCTGAAACGTATCCAAAATCCAAAGAATCACGTTGTCCGCTCTGCCGTTTTATGATTTTTCATAAAATTCTTAGAATTTCAATTTTCAATACACAGTAATCACATTCACTAAATTCACTGCTCACAATTTACTATGTATTATTAATTTACTTTGAAGTTCCAGATCCAGATCCAAAATTCAGGATGTTGGATGTTCACAAAACCAAAACGAAAAGGGAAAGGAAGAGGGAAATCAACGAGTGATTCTTGACTCCTCTGGACAGGAAATAAAAATAGAGATAAGAGATAGAATGAGTGAAGAGAGAGAGAGATTAGAGAGGAGACGGAGACGGAGACGGAGGGAAGATAATCAAAGTAAATAGAATTATTTAGTTTGGAGTGTGGAGTGGATTGAGCACTCGGCAGTTGACTGAAGACGGAAAAAATATTTGGCAGAATCCACAGTGTACAAGGGGAATGCGAGAAAAAGTGAGAGAGATTTTGCTTTTGAATTTTACATGTAAATGTGTATGTGTATGTGGTTGGTGGCTGATTGTGGATTGTGGGTGCATAAGGCAAAAGGTATATCGTATATTGTGTATAGTATACAACTTACTCACTTCTTTGTCCCTCATCCTCCACACTGTACACTGTACACTGTACATAGAAAATACACCCTGCAAACTCTTACTATAATCTATAATACATGTAAAACACAGGAGAAGAAGGAAAAGACGGTGCTATTAATAAAATCTACATACACAATACACACACTTTATCTATAGTAAATATGCATCAACATCTTCTTACATGTACTTTACATCTTTACTTCTTTACCTTTTATATTTCATAGTCAATCTCTGAACTTTATACTCTATATGCACAATACACATGCACAGTGTACAGTGTACAGTGTACACAGGACACAGGTTTACGTTTTACGTTTTATATTGTGCGTGCATTCAAGAAAAGGCAAGGACGATGTTTAAGCAAGTGCTAATTAATTCCCACATTTCATTTGTTCCTTGTAATACATATGTACTCAAATCTCCCTCTCTCTCTCTGTTTCTAAAACATGCACATACATGACATTTTACATCATATTCATATTCAAAATATCATATCATATGGCACATGCATGAATTGGAAATATCATAGATGATGTGATTCTAAAAAATAGTGAATAGTGAGTTTGGAGCTTGGAGTTTGGAGTGTGGGAAGGATGTTGATTGTTGATGGTTGATGGTTGATGCATACGGATTACCTATTTTATCTTTGGTTTTGCACCTTATCAGCTTGGCCTGGCTTGACTTGTGACTTGGTGCTGTTGTTTTTACTGTGTAATTCAGCATTTTCAGCATATTTTGGGTTTTTGTTTTCTATTCCTTTTTTCTTGTCTCTTGCCTCTTGTTCGTTGATACTTCTTTACATACTGTAGATAAAGTCTCAGTGTACATTGTATGATAAGATACATACGAGATACCTGATGCTTGGATTTGGATTTTGGATTTTGGATGATTATTTGGTATTTGGTATTTGGTCGGGCGGCGGCTCATTTTAACAACACGTGCTCCATCCTCGATCCTCGATCCTCAATCCACCAACAATCATTTCCCATTTGGGGTACATGTTACATATGAAGAATGTAGAATGTAGAACGTAGAACGTAGAGAAAACTCTCTCTTGTTCTTATAAGACACATTTTGAATTTTGAATCCATATGCATTAGAATATAAAATATAATGTGCGGAGTAAGATGAGAGATATGATTACGAGAATGGATATTGGGCATTCTGGATTTTGGACTAAATATGTAAGGAAATTAGAGGTCAATGAACAATCGCAGGCTAGTAAAAAGTTTCCTAAAGTTTTTCCCATTTCCTAAAGTCCAAAGAAAATGTATTGTTTTTATTATGAAAAATAAAAACCATAGATGCTACAAAATACCAAAATGCAAGGAAAGTGAAGAACTTTAAACTGTGCACTGTGTACTCTGTAAAATGTAGAATGTAGAATGTTTAATCTGGCGATGATGAAGACTGAAGACTGAATAATGAAGAAGCACCCACTGCCCACAGAGAAAAATCCACATCACCTTTTTTCCTCATCATTACTTTGACTGTAATTATACACTTTCCTCGTGTCGTAGATATTATATCTTATATCATAAAACCCTATACCTGTGCAATTTGTATTTGTGCCTATATCATTCAAAGCATACTGTGTGTAGTGGACATGAATGACTTAATGATGGATTATGTATGTATTCTAATTCTAAATTCTGATGGAGGAAGATTTTCAGACTCCAGACCGACAATCAACCATCTATTTACAATGTACAATGTAAAAAGTACAATCTGCAATCTACAATCAACAATCGACAAGACAAAACGGACAACAAGAACAAGACAAGCGACGATCATGTACTTACCATTTAACATGTAGCATTTTACAATAGATATTGTGTATAAGAAAAGAAAAATGAGAATTTATGGGGGTGTGTATAGTGTATATTATACTCTATACTGTAAACTTTATACTGAATAGAATATAGGATAGAAAGAACTTTGTTCCTGGGCGTTCATTTTTATAGTGCGACGAGGATTTCATAATATTTCATGCACTTATTACCCATACTTACAAACTCTCATCTCAAATCTCAACCTCAAGACTCAAGTCTCAAGTCTCACATCACAAGTCATTTTAGAATTTAGATGATAATATAACTTTTGTTATGATGTGCTATAGAAATTATTGTGGAGCAGACGTCCTTCACTTGACATCCGAGCTATGCCTGCTGACTGCTGACTCTTGACTGTGTAAGTTTATAGTTTTAATACTTGATCATATTCACTGTTCACTGTACTCTGTATTCTGTACGCTTTGGGTTTTAGGTACAAAGTATTGTTTATTGTTACACACAGAACAGAGAACAGAGAACAGAAGAAAGGATATGCAAATGAAATGGGAGATGAAAAGGATTTTTGCATTATGCCGAACATCCAATATCTAATATACTTTTACAATGTACACACTTTTTATACACATACTCTTTATTTTTTATTTTTGCACCCACAGTTTCTTCAGTTTGGTCCTCCAAAAGTCTCAAGTCACAAACGTATTAAGAGAGAGAGAGAGAGCTGCTCTTTACAACTAAAGTATAATATTATGTACAATAAAAGCTACAGCTTCTACAACATAGTGTAAAATGTTGGTGTATTTATACTAATTCATTATAATTGAATTGGTTATGGAGGTAGCCAGTTTGACTTTTATCTTTTATTACACACTTAATATGTTATTATAATATACACAAGACACTTTGTCAAGTTTAATATGGATCTGGACATTTTCAGCATGACTATTTTTGGATGTATTTTTATTATGATGACGATGGTGATGGTCAAGACGACCAAAGATCAAACCAAACCAAACCAAACAAGAGCATAACAAATAACAAACACAAGATTGTTGTGTTTTGCTTGTTGCTTGTTGTTGGGATTTTGTTTTGGAATGAGGACGATTTAAACAATAAACAATGTAACATATAAAATACCTTTAAAAGGTTCTCGGCCATTTAACATTTTTAATCATTTTATATATATTTTACACATTTAGTCTCCAGTCATCCTCGAGGCTTGAAAAACTCGAAGCTCGAGCAATGTCGAGTGTCGAGTTTTGTCCGTGAATTTATAGCTATCTATTGTCCGCTCTATGCTCTATGAAAATCCCTGGAAAATTAGTAGGTACGTTCTAGGATAAAAAAAAGAAAACTATTTACTTTTTACGGGATTATCTACTGTGATTTATTATTATTATGATTATTATTTACTCTTAGGTAATTCCTTGAGAATTGAGAAGAGGAATGGAAACTGAAAGGAAGAAGATTAATTACTAATTACACTGAAAACTAGAAACTGGATTATCTGAGATTACACACATGTATAGAAAAAAGAAAAAGTAATTGGAAGTAAAGATAATTAGCAATATAATGCTCTATTCTCTATGATAATTATTCATTTAAGGTTGTAGGTTGTCGGGCGTCAGGTGCATTCACAAATTTCCAAAATTGTCTAATAAATTATTCGTGCAGTTATAAAAATGTTACATGTTAGATGAGTCAGATTATAAAGCTATAGTTTTCACAAAATCATAACAATGACCAAAAAAGGTATCGATATTTTCTTACACACACAACACAAAACACACACGCAAGCATCCATTCACTTTAAATAAATAAGCCTCTACAATTTTACATATTACATATATAAGTAAGAGTATTGTGGTCGTGGTTAAATGAATGAATGATCTCATCCATATTTTCCAATTCAGTCTGCAGTCTTCAATTTCCAGACCAATTCATTTTTCACACAGCTAAACATTTACGGTGTGTGGGAATGAACTGCATCCGAATTTCCAATTCAAATCCAATGAACAAAATTAAATGCAAATTATAACAATAATCATTCCATTCTGATTCTCATTCTGTTTCTGACTTATTCGACTTTTGACTCCTGCGTGCATTTTATTTATGTAAACTTTGCATCTTCTCTCTCTCTTTGATTTCTGCTGTCTTTAGTCTTTAGGTTCTGTCGTTTACTACTTCTGAACAAGACAATTATTATCTTTATCTTTATTACACTATTGTCATTTGTTGTATGTTTTTTTTCATTTTCATCAGTGTTGAGATTTGGGACTTGGGATTTGGGACTTTGGACGACCACGACCACAGGATAACATTCAACATTCAACATTCAGCATATAAAACAGCATAATAATGAATAATGAAAGTAATTTTGCGTAGCGTTTTGCGTAGGCGCGAGGTGTTTTTTGGCTTGGTTTTCTTTTCTGCACTCTACATAAACTCGAAACTCGAAACACCAAACACCAAACTCCAAACTCGTCTAGGTATACAGTTTTGGCATTGAATTTATTTGTATTGTGTACATGTTACATGTACATATTCAGACCTGAGTGTGTCATGTAAAATATGTACATGTGTATGTTGTGTGTTTCTATAATGATGAGAGATGTGTGTAGGTTAAAAAAATAAATATTTATAAAATGAGAAAACTCGTGTAAATGATTCCCAAAGGAGGATTCTCAGAAGCTTTGACTGATGTCCTCATCATCGAACACAGTCATCGTCGTCGACGCTCGACGACATCGTCATCGTCATCTTCATTTTGATTTTGATTTCGATGCTCAAGTTTGATGTTCATTTTAGCAGTTCTCAGTTCTCAGGCTGATCGACAATCGACAATCGACCATCGACTGCTCGAACCAAAATCCAAAATAAGCCAAAAACAAACAAATGCTCTCGCCTTTGAGGCTTTTGGGCAAAATGTCAAGAAAAACGAGGAAAAAACCATGCAGAAATCACATCAAGAGTAAAGAGGGAAGAGGGAGAATTGAGAATTGAGACTTGAATCTAAAGGTGATCATTGATCATGGTCACACACTTACTTTAATATAAATATACAAACGAGGAAAAGAAACAGAAGGATCTGCAGTTTTCAATATTACCAATACTCAATACTCAATATTCAATACCAATTTAAACTAAAGTACAAACACATGGTTGGAACTTTAAATTTTAAATGCCCTCGTCCTCGACTACAGAATAAACAAAAAACAGAAATACACCTTCCTCCTTCCTCACAATCCAAAATTATGAATCCGAAATTCGGATGGCGTCTTTCAATTTAATGTAATTTTAAAAAGAAAGAAAAAAAAGTAACATGGTGACTTATTTATAATTTTTTATAGCACGTGTAACGTGTAATCCTTCAATGTTGAATCCTCCCACAAACTGCATCGATTAATGACTGATACAACTAACCTCTGACCCAAGAATTATGGCATCAAGTAAAACAATAAAACAAAATTTGAATTTTCAATCGTCTCTCCATTAATTTCATCCAGACTCCCACATCTCCTGACTCCTGAAAGGTTGTGTGTTTAGTTTTTAAGTATAGTTTCAAATCTCTCATGATTCATGATGTGCTGTTTACACTGGCATTGTACATTGTACACTGTACACACTCAATAGTCAATAGTCAATAGAGTTCGTCTTACAGTGAGCAGTGAGCAGTAAACCGGCAGCAGTAGTCAGAAGGCAGAAGCCAGAAGCCACTCAACAAGATGCAACATCTAATCCAAATTTTAATTCTAATGTAGTCCACCCACATCCTCAGTATAAAGTATAATCATGATAATGAGATGAGTGTACACTGTACACTGTAAAGTGTATAATATCCAGTGGACATGGGATAATTAGGTAGGAAAAAAAAGAAATAAGATGAAATAATCTACATGTGTAAAAAAAATTAAATTGAGTAATAGAAAAAACAAGAATTCATTCATTGGCATTTGGCGTGATTGGAAATTGGAAACGCTGCCTATCGTCTATCGTCTATCAATTCACCATGATCTCATCTTTTCCCATAGGTTTGTGCTTTGAGTTTAGAGTTTAGAATTTAGAGACTCCACAAGCCTGTATTTTTGTACTAGTATCTTGTAGATATTTAGGTGAATGTCAATGGATTGAGATTTGAGATTTGAGAATCGAGATTGTGAATGAGTGGGTGACAGCGTCAGCGTTAGAATTACTATATTATTTATATTTTATAATTGTATACAGTATACACAATACATGTTACACATATGTGTAAACCGGCAGATATGAAGGTGTAGGTGGTTTTCCTTTTCCGTGGGTGTCTCTATCTTTTTGCCCACTTCATTCGCACAAGACACATAACACATAATATAATCATGCATGTTCAATGTTCAATGTTCAATCTTCACTGTTCACTCACATAAGTACATGATACATGCACAACACAAGATACACAATACACACATGTTCTTATTATATTATAATAATCAATTTTTTACGTTTTTCATCGTTACTGATTGCTTGGAAAATAAGAGACAGTCTATGTACGGGTCCATGATCATGCCATTAAGATTTCAGACGCTACAAAAAATTGCAACATTAAAATTTACTATAGATGTTAGAAAAAAAGCTTTATTTTTTTCACATGCCACGTGATCCAAAATTCAAGTTGCAAATTGTATTTTATATACACACGTGTGTGTAAAAATTGAACCTTTTTCTTGGCTTGGCTGAATAATTAAAACATCGTTGTTATGGAAAATATTAGAAATGTGAGGTTCATAAACATTTAGAGTTTATAGAGTTGTAGAGTTTAGATTGTAGACGTAATATTATTTAAGTAGGAGCTTATATTATTAATTAATAATTAACTTAATTAAGTTTAGATAGTTAATAGTTAATTCTCCTAGCTCAATTAAGTGTAGGCTGCTAACTTTACTATAGTTTTAGTCCATCACGTTAGAATTAAGTAGTTAACTTAGGTTGTACATGTTAAGTTCCATTAGAACTAAACAGTAGACATAAGACCAAATTCCAAATTTATACTGTGGCCAGTTTCCATCATCCGCATACTGAATTTCTAACTCTGATCCGTATTCCATACTCCATACAAAAACCACTATCAACTACTTGACTTTGGAGTTCGGAGTAACTTGAAGGCGAAACAGTGTGAAAAGAGCAATAAAAACAGCAGGCTTCTGAAATTGGGGTAAAAGCATCGTTATCATTATTATCATCTATTCACTCTGTTCACTGTTCACTGTGTTGGAGGTCGAATAAAACCAACTCGAGAGAAAATGATGCGGTTTAGTGAAGGTGGTTGTGGCGACAGCCTTGACAAGGAAAACATCTACAGAATGATGGATGAAAAGGAAAATGACAAATCTAATGCATCAGCTCGTTCTCGGTTCGGAGTTCGGATTTCTCACTAATGCTAATTATTATTTTTAAAAGCCTAAATTGTATCGTCTCTTCTTATACTACAAATTTTACAAGGACATGAAAATGTGTAATACAATCTCATGTCAATGTATAATTTTATTAGGTACATTTCCCAGTTTGCAAAGAAAGTACGAGAGGATGCAAATCAGAAGAAGACGGCTTGTTGGTCATCAATGGGAGTTCCATCCACAGAAATGGATCCACCCACGAATTTCCTCAAGAAATTCAGTCGTCAACTCCCTTCACACATTTCAATTGCAGATTTTATACAGAGTAGAACAGCACAAAATAATGAAGGTCAAAGTGTCAGTCTCAAGTCAAATAATAATGGAAATGGAAATAATAGCAACATCATCAATAGTAGAGGAAATAGGGGAAAACTTTTGCACAGTTTCATGTCCAAAGTCAAATCTAGTAGCAACAGCAGTATTCATCAAACTTACCCCTCAACCTCTGCAGTGACTTTGAGGAATCGAAATGGACCTCGTCCACCCTGGAATTCCTACTACAATTCAAAGCATCGTCAAGAGTCTTCCAGATCCATAAATGGCCGAAGAGGAGTTCCACTCCTCGTTAGAAATCGGATGAATAGCCGAAGAGCAAATTTTCGAGATGCGGACTTTTCTCTTCCACCCCTCAGAAACAATAATAACCACAATAATAATAATAAAAACAGTTGTGGAGATCATCATGTCCCAGATTTTTATTCCCTAGTTGATGAAGAAGAAGAATATTATGATGATGAAGATGTTAAACTTCCACCAGTAACTGAATCCACTCCTAATTTACAATCAAAAGGATCTTCCGACCGGGAATATTATAAATTAAATCTTTCCGCTCTTAATTTACCGCGGTTAATTAGAAATGATAATAAAATCGGTGATAAAAATAATAATGATAACATTGATAATTTCAATAATTTGCAACAAAGTTGCTCCCTGGAAAAAATGCCACCTGTCCATAATAATAGAAGAAAACCTCCACAGGAACCAAACGTGAGTATTAAGGACCTCCTAGCACAAACGGATATGCAACAAATTTTAGCTCAAAAACAAAAACAAAGGGAAGAGGAAGAAGCCGCAGCAAAAAAGCTTCAAGAACCCAAAAAACCCATTGATAGGAGAAATATTAGAGAATCTGTTCCTCATCTCCTTAGTCCAGAATCACAACATAATAATAAGAATATTAATGATAATAATAACAAATTGGATCTACCACGACTTTGCCCGCCAAATTCAAATTCAAATTCCAATGAAAGATGGCGAGAGGAAGAAGAGGAGATTATAGCACGACTACTTTCTACATATGCAAATACTCTAAATAAATCCAATTCAAAGTCTAAAGCTACTACTAAATTTCCACCCATTAATCAACTAGCTCCAAGTTCAAGTGAAGACCATGATCATGGTTCAAAAACAACTAGATCCTGGAATCCTGCAACTGGAGATTCTCCAAGAAATTTAGACTCAGATCGAGATCGAGATCGAACAACCAGTAGTAGAGATCCCCATCCAAATCTACTTCCATCTGATCCAAAACTAGCTCAAAGTACCTGTGACGCCTTTATTTTAAGAAAACTTTTAGAACTTCAAAATCGAGGAGAAAATATTGATATAGATATTGATCGAATATTAAATTCCGTTGGGGGAAGAAATGGTGAAGGGGATGAAAATGTGCAGAGGATGATGAGAACGATAATAACTAATAATAATAATAATAATAATGAGGAACTGGATGAAATGCACAACAAAGAAAATGCCAATGGCAGAGTTTCCGATTGTTACAATGGAGAAGTCGGATATATTGAAAGAGGGCAAAAGGATTTCATCTTAGAAAATGCAATCAAATGTGCAAGGATGCCTGCAAAAATTCCACAAAAGAAAATTGTCGACGACTTTCATGGGAATGGAAAACCTCTCGACTTGTGTAGAATGGTTTATAAACAGGTTTGTTAATTTTACTCAATATGAATTTTATCATTTATTACTTTTACATCTTACGACAAAGGAAAGTAAAAACAAAAACTAAGCATTTAATTTTAACTAGGATTATGGACAAGTTCCTGAATATATCAAAAGGAGAAAAGAGGAGATTCGAGAGGAGAAGGAAGAAATGGAAACAGCCATAGAGAAAGAAGCTCAGAAAAAATGTCGAATTCTAACGGATGCCGAAAGAAAACAAATCATTCAGGTACATAATATATTTAAGATCTAAATAATGTCAAAAATCATAAATCATCTTAAAATTTGTAAAGCTAATAATAAATAATAAACATGTGTTTTCTCATTTTTATTTTTTAAATTATGCAATTAAAGGGGTTGATGCAAAATTGGGAAGAATTACACCTAGAATTCCAACAACTTCCATTGTTTTCCTCCTCACATCGAGTAATCAAGAGAAAGGGAGAGATTGAAGTAAAACTCCGGGATTTGGAATCCGATCTCCGACTACTTCAAAGACATGGTAGACTTTTCGTATCAAATGTTGGAAACGCACAATTCCTCTGGCAATAAGAACTAATAACATTCACAGCAACTTTAATCGTTAACTTTTAACTTTTAGTTAATAATATAAGTTGGATTATATTACGACTTTTTCATAGTTTTTATAGCATATTATGAATACTAGTTACTTTCCACCTCTATATGTTATTTACTATAAGAAATAACATTCAGAACTCCACTCCTGTAAGTACATTTACCTATTGTACTTACTATACTTACACAACAAATATTTCTTAGAATCTAAGATGAATGTATATATGTAACTTTTGTAACTGTGAGTAGAGATATAATATGTCCAGACTTATGGACATCCTTATACACAATTGACACTGGCTTTTTCATGTTTCTTGTGTATACGTATTATATTATGACATTTGAATGTAAGTATAAGGAACCAGTAGAACCAGTACTAAGATTAAGATTTATGCTTATCTACCACATTTTATTTTTTATTTACATTGCGTTTACATAATACACAATACGTGCATGATGTGATGCAGTTTAAAGCTAACAAGAAAGTTTCTTGAACAAATTTTAGACTGTATAGACAAAAGTGTGTTTTCCTTTTTCCAGTTATTTTTGCTGTTTAGCATATGTAATAGTTATAATAATATTGTAGTAATGCAGCTATAAATGTACTTTTTTATTGAATAAATTAAAAAATGACGATACTATGTATACTTTAACCTTGTGAATTTCTTCAGTCCAGCACTATTTACTTATTCTAAGTTACTCGTTGTCCTTCATCACAATTATCAGATAAAACTTTGCCTGGTTCAAAAGGTGTCTCTTTAGTTGTCCAGTTTGAAACAAGATAAAAAATATCAAGTAACAAAAGAGCACACTTTTTACTATCTTCCACTGTTAGTTCGTAGTTCATCCAGAATCCAGAAGCAGAATTCCAAACAGTTGCAGTTTATTTTGTACTTTTGTGCAAAAATCATACATTTCATTTTGCGTGGTTTTACTGTTGAAATTTTTTGTAAAGTTAAAAATTAAAACATGACATTAGCAGCTGCAGTTTTCCTCGCATCCATTCCACTGTTAATCACCAACTATGCTGAAAAATATCGACTTGAAGATCGACAACAATTTTTCTCTGAGCAAAATAATGAACAAGGTCTTCCTCATTTCAATCTTCCAGTGAAGGAAACCTTTGACTTTATTGTTGCAGGCGGCGGAACTGCAGGCTGTGTTTTAGCCCGTAGATTTTCCGATAAGGGATTTTCAGTATTAGTTTTAGAAGCTGGTTTGTGACAATAATTATTATTTTTATTTTTTAAACAGTAAATAGTAAATATTATGTTGTATATTGTATACTTGTGTAAATACGTACATGACATTACCTGCTTTCTATTTTTCATTTGTAGGAGGAAATCCACCACCTCTTCAAGATATTCCAATTACATGGCACATTACAAAGGACTTACCGGAAATCAATTTCTTGTATAAAACAGTCCCACAAAAGAATGCATGGCGAGAAGGAGGAGGTGTAAGTTTACATATGTATATGTAAGAAAATTATGCACTATTTAAAACTACAACCTATAATATATCAAATATATTATTGTGATGATTAGGTTTTGGGAATGTCCTCGGGGAAAATGATCGGTGGATCTTCTAGTCATAATGGTATGACATATGAACGAGGGGCACCTGAACTTTATGATAGATGGGCAGAAGAGACTCAAGATCCAAGTTGGTCGTACAAAAACCTATTAAAGTATTTTATCAAATCTGAGAAATACACGGGAAATAATAATCCCGTCATGACTAATGGTAATATTTTTCAATTTTTATCCTAATAGCCATCAGTATTTTATAATTAAAAAATTATCTTATCAATAAAACTGATAAATATTATGACTTTGTTATTTTTTCTTTTTCCATATATAGATCAACATGGACGAGAAGGACTTGTCACTAGTGATGAAAATGAATATTCTCCAGGACGCGATGTATTTTTCAAGGCAGCCAAAGAACTTGGTTATAATATTGTTGATTCAAATGGTCCACATGTTGAAGGTGCATAAAGATAATATATTACTGATATATACACATGTACAATGTACATAGTACATATTATATGCATCAATTTTTAAATATTGTGTGTTGTGACTATTTTGCTCCATCAGGATTCAGTTCAACTCTTTCTATCTGGTATGACACGAGATACTTTTTGAGGATGTTCATTCATACATTCAAATAAAAATAGAATTCTTGGTGAACAAATTCGTCCATGATCACGCCAAACTTTAGGAATACCTT
>JABASP010000233.1:0-66005 GCA_019776565.1 Sminthurinus signatus
CGAGTGATCTCTCTAAAACATGAAATTGCTACACACAAACAAACAACAATTATTCATTAATATTATTATCATTATCACTATCATTCAAAATACATTTGTAAAATACGTTGAAGTGTGTAGTAAAAAGTGAAATTTACCTGGATGGTGAAGTTCACTAATAAAATCCATGGCTTGTTCTTCAACAGCTTTACAATTAACCTAAGTAATTGAAAATAGAAATAATTACTGTTTGTAAAATATAATTTTCCGATATTGCATGTTTTAAATATATACATCTATTTAAACATTTCATTGGCTTTTAAGTCAACGAATTATATAATATATAAGTAAACCCCGGAAAACAAACTGAGCGGTTGATCTAAATATTATATACGTACCTTCATAGACTTGTAAAGTATATATCCAGTATTATCAACAACAACAGAATCCTCTACAGAATCCTCTACAGGTTTCACAAAATTGCCACTTCTGGTACTAGCTTCTTGGACATTTACTGTTGGAGAATCTGATGATGAATTTAAGGTCAACTCATTGGTATCTCTTTTTAATTTTGACTCGTCCTTGTTACACGAATCTTCTTTCGTTGTTGTTGTTGTTGAAGTTTCGGTATCATCCATACGGCTTGTAATATCAGGAGTAGTGACGATATCAACATCCATTTCATTATCTTCGGTCACTTTTTCGTCATTTTCAATTGTCTTACTTTTAATTTTCAACGTCGACTCTATTAGAGGACATGTTTCTTTAACACTATCTTCAACTAAAGTTCCATCCATTTTAAAATCGATATTGAACCTTTAAAATAAAAAAACCCCATAAAATGTACATAAGCTCAGCACATAAACATGAAGTCAATCACATAATAAAATACAATCTATTAAAGCTCAAAACTAAAACCAAAAAAACAATAAACTACGTATACATATTGCATACACGTTTATATAACTTATGTGAGCTTAACAAATGAGCATTATCTACTGATATTTTATGTAATTTAATTTTACTTTGATATGTGTGTTTGAAATAAAACTTACGGATAAAAGAATATTTGTAGAAAATAAACTATAGTGTTTGTAATCTGAGACGGTGATGTCTTTTGCAGCGATACAGATATATATGTATATGCTGAACGAGCTGAATATTTGAGGAATCTATAAAACCAAAGATTAAAAAGAAACAAACTGATATTAAATACACAGTTAACGTTCTTTTATTTTCATTCTTCATTCATTGATATTTTCTAAACAAAGAACCGTATGTATATAAATGGAGGCACATGCGAAAATACTTGCCAAATACGGAGAAATTCCGATTACTTATATGTAAGATGTGTAGTATGTATAGTTGGATAACGCAGTATATCTATGAGAGGTTAACTAAATACAACAGTTAACTATGATTACTAGAATAACTCACATTAAAAAATCAATTATTTTCCACAAAAACACAAAAGACGTTCGCACGAAAAATCTGTTTGAAATTGGAGTGAATTTATCCCCCCAAAAAAATATCTATACGCTGCATTCTGCACTGCAGTGTAGAAATTAGATGACAATGTACACACACGTGTGCACATATTATAGAGTTGCATCTCAAACTTAATTTTTTTATTTATATTATATAAAAATAAGGGTTTTCTTTATTATTCATAAAAATTCATCAACATACAAAAAACAAGCAGTCTTTTCATTATTTAACATTTAATGCGGTACTTACACATCGTAATAAAAAATGTATTTGATTGATATTTTAACAATTACGTGTACATGAAAAATCATCACTTTTTTTCACTTCAAAAACATTATCTAAAAAAAGCATAACATTAGAATACACACAGTAATAACAAAAATAGGAAGATATCATCAAATGACGTCATTATAATAATATATTAACATAGTATAACAAAGCTTTTTTTAAAAAGATATATGACATAAAGGGAAATTTATAGTCATTCTTCTAAAAAGTGTTCTCTATCAGCATTTCGACTTTTCTCAGAATTTCGAGTTTTCTCGGAATTTCTTCTACTACTGCTACTATTTCTACTACTTTTTCTTTCAGTTTGATGTTTTCGTTTTCTATTTTTATTCTGATGTTTCTCTTCAGAACTTTCAGATGGAATATCTTCTCCTGATCTTCTGGAAAGACTCATTTCAAGACCATCTCCACTAACTGCGGGTCCGAATGAATGAGTTTTGATGAGTTTATAGTTTGGACTACCATAAGCTGGCAATTCTTTTGGCATTTCAAAGGGGATTTTTCTAAAAGAATTTGTATTTTCTGCAGTTATTTCTTCAAATGCCCCAGTACCACTTCGTCGACTTTTGCCACCATTATTATTATTATTATTATTATTAATATTGTGGTTCCCTTGATTTTGGTTAACTTGATTTTGGTTCACTTGGTTTTGTTCTCCTTCCTTAGGATTTTCATTTGGATTTCTATAGTAGGAACCTCCATAACCGGCTGTATAATATTCAGAGGGTTCTTCATGATGAAGAGTGGTGACACGAGGAGGATAATTGTGATGAATTACTTCAATATCCTCATTTTCCGCTGGTGCATTTACAGTACTTTCACCATTCTGACTTTAAGCAGCATAGGGTTCACCATCTTTTGCAGAAAGTCCTCCACGACGAGGTGGCTTCTCAATATATTTAATCACTGGTTTTTCAACTGTTCGGACAACAGTTTTTTCTGTAAAAGTAAAATAAAATATTATCAATAATATATTTCATATTTCATGTATTCCATATTTCATATTATGACATATGCGTATTTTATGTATTATTTGTGTTAGTCTATTTCCTTTACCAATAAATCGAATGACGGGTTTTTCAACATAGTGAACAACTGGTTTTTCAATGATGGTGTATGGTTTGATTGATTCTTCTTGACCACCACTAGTATAATGAGAAGAGGAAGAAGCTCCTTGGTCAATATAAGATGTACTTCCTGGACCACTTTGAGTATAAGCTTGAACAGTTTGAGTCACCTGTGGTTGATGATGACTATGTCCAGTTTGTTGTTGTGGAACGGTCTCATAATAGGATTGAGTACTAGAAGTAATTGGTCCGGATAAACCTGATAGATAATCATTTTGTTTAGAAGACTCTACTTGTGAGTTGTAAACACTCTGTTGCCCAGAAGATGATGGGGATTGAACTGGGATGGAAGTATAAGGGGATGATTGAGCTTGAACTTGTTGAAAATGTTGTTGGCGAGAGACACCTTGAATAGCGGAAAAATGGTTGTTGAAATGTCCAAATTGTTGAGATTGTTGAGATTGTTGGGACTGTTGTTGTTGTTGTTGTTGTTGCTGTTGTTGATGATTTTGTTGCTGATGATTTTGTCCTCGAAATTGTTGTCCATTCTTTGGTGGTCGGTTTGGTCTAGGTCCATTACGTCCAAAAATTCCATTGGAAAGTCCATGAAGTCCCATGGAACCCAAGAGGAGAGAAACAAAATTACCTGGACCGAGGTTCACTCGACCTGGTTTATTTGGTTCTCCATTTGGGATGGAATTGGGATTTGGATGATTGTAGGTAGCAAAAGGATGTTGACCAGAAGGTGAAGCTTGGGGTTGGTAATAATTATTGTTGTTATTATTATTATTATTGTTGTTGTTATTATTTGGTCGATATTGGTACTGTTGTTGTTGTTGTTGTTGTTGTTGGGGTTGTTGCTGCTGCTGTTGATTTTGATAGGGATTTGGACTAGAGGAATAAGAAGGAGGGAATGGTGAGTTTGGAGGATTATAAATTGAGGGTTGAATATAACTTGGTGAAGATATTGAGGATGATGACGAAGATGCAGAAGTTATAGGTTGTTGATTTGATGCAGAAAATTGGTTTTGTCCGGAGGATGAAGATTGAGGGAAAACTGCAGAAGCTCCAACCGCTTGTTGTTGACCACCTTGACCAGTTTGTTGACCATTTGCTCTATTTCCTGGACTTCTCTCAAATTCAAATGTGATTGTAGCTGTACAAACTGCTATCGTCTGGAGTAGCAGGGCTACTTTCATCTATAATAGAAAGGAAACAAAACAATTTCCACTTTAGATATTTTTACTTTTCATTAACAACACGCTGAAAATGTAACAAAAAAAAACAAAGAAGAGGTTTCACAATTTTTTCCAGTCTTTCACTTTAATTAAAACGACAAGTAAATTTTGACTTTTCTTGATTGAAATTTCAAAATTATTCACAATATAATATATAGATTTTATATCCGTTCAAATTTCTTTGTCCAGAGGTTTGTGAAACTTGCACTTCTAATTTCCAAATTAATAAAAACTCGACGACATTTTATTTTTACAAAATGGTAATAAAAAAGCACAACAAAAAAAAAATTCAAAATTCTCACAAATTTAAAACTCGTCATTTTTTACTACGCTCCGCAGTAGATGGATGGATGGAAGAACAAAAAATAAAGACAAGCACAAACAGTAACACTACACGACACTTTTCACACTAAATAACTCAATAAACTAGAAGCAAACTCAGAGTTATTAAAATAAGATTTACTTCCTCACAAACTTCCTCTTCTTACGGAGGAATGACGAAGAATGAAAGTGAAACTAAGGATTCCTTGACTATGAATTCAATATTTTCTTTGTTTTTTTTTGTGTCTTCTGTTTGTTTGTGTCTTTGCTTACTGACTTCCACTACCAACAACAACGTGGAGGAAGAAGTAGAAGAAGTAGAAGAGGAGGTTCTCAAATTTCCCCTCCTGACGTTACATACACTAGAAGATTACATACATTACATTATACGTTACGTAGGTGTTCATAAACCACAAAAAGTCACTCGCTTGAACCAACTAACGATGCACTCGCATGCATGCTGTACGACAGGAATCTTTGTATCTTTGAAGCAGTTCAGTTGTGTGCTGTGTACTGTGTACAGTGTACAGGTTTGTATGACTGAACACCAATGATGATGATAGGCTTTTGACAATTGAAAGTTCATTACATATCATTCACTTTCCGTATTTGTCATATCGTATCAACTATCAACAATTCACAATCTTTGGAAACGTCAAAACTCTCCAATACAAAATACAAACACATATTGTATACACATTGCCTTCTTATTTCATCTGTTTATCCCATAAATATCTGCATTTGCAGGTATACACAAGGGGAAAAGACAAGGTAAAGCAAAGGCGAAAAAAAATTTGAAAACGATGTAGTATTCATAATGCATAATACAATATAAGTTAAATGATATGCTGACAGAAGTCAATACCAATTCTAGGATTTTTTAAGTATACATTGATCATATAGATCATACATATCTTATATCATTAGAAAATATTGACAGTAGTATGCGTAGTACTTATACACATTTTGTACATGTGCTCATGTCTTTCAGCTTTGCAAACTTGTACATTGTTTACACGAGATTTTTAACATGTTACGAATTGAATTCATTATTAGTTATTAGTATTACAATATGATGGTGATTTGGTGTTTGGTGGTAAAAAAAATAGACGCACAGAGAAAAATGAAAAGAAAAGATTGTAGTAGTGGTGTAGCAACATCAGCTTTTTGTACAGAACTAGTTGTTTAGATTACAATTTTTAATAGTAATTTTTGTCGAACATTTATACATGTAGTAGCTAAGAACATGTTCGATCTCCCCGAGAATAATGAGCATGTACACTCAAGTGGATAGTACGTTCTTTAAAACAAGCCGATATATAAGTGTAAAATATATAATAATGTACAAGTATACATATAGATACACACAGAGACATATATTAGGTATTAGGCATATAGGAAACGGGAAATGTATCTTTTATGTGTGGAAAATCTAATCAGTTCAATATCCAATCCAATCCAATCTTTTCATTTTGTTGAATTCGCTACTGATTATAGTAAAGAATATTATATGCATGCAACGAGGAGACTTAGATATATATATATATATATGTTATATATGTTTATGACATTGGTCATAATATTACATAGTAAATGTCTCTTGTCTCACCAACTTCTCACTTTTCACACCATATAAAATACATGGACACAGAGGGACAGAGTTCATTCAGAATATATTGCACATGGTATATGGTCTCTTTGAATCTTTCTTAGTTTTTACTCTCATCTCTCATCATCTCTAAACTCTCAAGTGATATAGAAAGATCACAGAAAGAAGAGAAAAGGAGCATTAGAAAAAAAAGCGAAAGATCTTGTTCAAGTTGCTCCTCATCTTCAGCATCAACATCTTCTTCATGTTGCATTTGACATTTGTATTGTATATTAGAAACACATAAAAAGTTTTTTTTTTCTTCTTCTACTATAGAAACATTATGATTGCAGGTTGCACTTGTTACCAAGTTGCTAACTAACTAACTAGTAGCTTGTACAGTTTGTATAGTTTGTATGCACTGTTTAGACAGTAGATAGTAGTAAAACCACAAAAGAGAAAAACATGAAAAATCAAAAGAAAACATGCTTGTATATTATTGTGTGTACTGCACAATGTACAAGGAATAACGACTTCATTCTTCAATGGATGATGAATACTGAACGTTGAAAATGAACGTGAACCATAAACCCACTGGCAATTAAACACAGTCATCAGGCAGATTCACAATTTCATTCATTCATAATTCATGCATTATAAATTATAAATTACAATAAATGAAAAATATATAGAGAATTCATATCAACGATGGAAAATAATAATATAATATGGAATGAAATGAAATCAGCTTGTGTCTTCATTCTTTTCATTTTTGATTTCTATGATGAATATTATATTAATTAGGTTGTAATATTTAATGTTTCATTATACTATGGATTAAGTATTGCTCTAGGTGAAGATGTACAGAAGAAACGTCACGGAGTAAAAGAGTAGTGAATGCTAATTTGCTTTTTAACTCTCACTGACTAATACAGTTTACCCAAAGGAATACAAAATCCTACTAATATGATGATATCTTATTCTTTACTGACAACCAAAAACAAAAGTAACAAAGTACAAAGTACAGTCTTTTGCTATACATGTATTCATTTAGTACATTTTTGTACATTATTTTGATGCTCTAAAATCTAATGGATTGATGCATCTCGTATCTCGTAGTGGATAGGGGATGTTAGGGGACGTAGGGAAGAAAGAGCAAGAATAAAGAATAGACATAACCCACAACTTACAACTAACATTGTGCATTGTACGACCGGTCAACTTACAATGTGTGTGTCCCAAAAATGTGATAAGAATCAATTTCATCAAAACAAATCTTCTACAAGTTTAAGGTTATAAAGTTCATTCAGATGAGAGAGAAAACTAACAAGAATGAAGACGAAATGACGATTAAAGAGGATTATTTATTTGAAATCTGTCATTGATGAACAGACGGAATTTTATTAGTGATAGTGACCATCACAAGCCACTTCAACTTTTTTCACCTTTTCGGTCAGTCAATTGACAATCTTATTAAAAGTCCAATAATTGTAAATTGTATATCAAATATTAAACGTACATATTTACGTCAAACAACTATAAAAAATCAAGACAGCAGAAAAATCTTGAATGTCTAAAATAAGCAACACAAGAAAGTTGAAAAGAATGTAGATGATAGTGAATGTGCGTATGTAGCTGTAGTGTTGAGGATTGAGAGAAACTACTTGTGCAATTGCAAAATTTTCATACCTGATTTTTTAACAAAGTGACAGATGCATAGTTGCCGTAAATGCATCTCGACACTTGTAGTTTACATTTTTATTGTATTTTATAAAGGATAAGGACATGTATGATATGAGCTGTTTTTATTTTGAAGAGGAAGAATCTCAAGACTCAAGACAAAAATATACTAGTAACCGGTATGGAACAAATTATGCAGGATTATTATTAAAGATTATACATGTTATATATTTATGTTGTATATTGTACATGCACCATTACTACTACAAAGAAGCCTCCAATATATTTCACGCACAAAATAAAGTATGTACAATGTACAGTGCATACTGTATACATACACATTTATCAATACATGGCGTTTGTGATAAAAGCTGTCTCGTGCATCCTCTCCTCAATAAGCAAACTTGATTGGAAGTTTAAAGTTGATCCACAACTCTCTGTTGTTTCTCACATGTACAAAAAATGAAATGTTTCCCTACTGTGTTTTTCCTTGTGATGACTGCATTTTGATACAATGAGCGAATTGCCAATATGGAATATCATGTGAAATGTGAAATGTAATTTCTCTTTACTTCACTTGATTTTTTTCTTTTTCTTTGGGATCGACTCTCTTAATAACTAACTAATAATGACAAATCATCACTACCGCCGTACTACATTTCTTACTCGTTGTTAATAGACTTATTTCACATTCATTATAGGTGGATGCTCTATTGTCATGTATTTAAAAGTTAAAAACATTACAAATTAAAAACCAAGCACAAATCTGTATCTGACAGATATACTTTATATTGTACAATGTATCGTAGGTCAGGATTGTAAATTCAAAGTAAATTAAAACTGAACAGATGAAAAAGAACAAATCAACTAAATCAAATCAAACCAAATCAGCCGTACAGCATACATAACCCACAAGAATTGGTCATTTGTGATTTACAGACTGTACCGATACACAATATAAAATACACAGAGCACAGACGATAGACGTAACAGTGGAAAAACTACTGATACGCGTAACAATAATAAAGATTATCACTGCCATAATATTAAATTACTATTACCATCATATGTGTATAAAATATAAAATGCGATAGTGTACACTGTACACTGTACAGTGTAAAGGAAACCTCAGACATAACATAATGTCATTTTTTCCTCACATTCACAGGCACAGACCAAACAAACCAAACTAATCCAACATGTAGAATGTAGAATGATAAAAAAAATAAGTGAAAAGAAAGAAATCGAATAAAAGTATTACGATTACGATAAAAAATGAATGGCTTATTACTACTTTATTGTTTCCTTCACCCCTCTGTGTATGTACTATGTACGAGATTTATTCACGTTTTGTCAATTGTGAACTGTAACAAGAATTAGGAACTACATCCATAAGTATAAGTACATCCGTCTATATTATGTGATGTTATGTGATGTTTTTTTTTGGAGAGTTTCCTTCTCAGTTTCGATTTTCAATCTGTCTCAAAATGATTGTATCACACAGTGTGCTCGCATAATGTTGTCAGAATGTCTACAGATGATGATGATGATGATAATAATAATTATTGTTATTACATGAATCGTAATAATAAGAGCAAAACTTGCTCATTACACTGTATCCTTTGACCATTTTACTTTTTACTTTTTACCTCAACAGTTGATTCCTATCTACACACCAACAAAATGAAGGCACACATGAATTAAACGTAGCTGATGTGCATATTATACTGTACCACATACACCTGTATCGCTCCAAGTAGCATCAAATAATTTAGCATCGAATATCTAATGTCTAATTTTCTATCCTTACACGCACATGTTAGGGATTGTTCATGTAAGATATTGGATATGTAACATAAAACATGACACTTTTGCCACTTTTTTAATCCCAGAGCCTAGAGTTACATACATGTTACATGAACATTGTTGTTTTCTTTTACTGTTGTGATTTTAGATGGTCTATTATATTGCTAATCTACAAAATCCCGTCACTCCACACTCAACACTGACATAAGAAAACAGGCGTTCACATAATACATAATACACAAGTGACATGTCTGAGTATTTTGTACAATATGTATCATGTGTATCATATCAAGTTGACGAGAAGAAGAACAATAGAAAATTGTATTACAGTAATAGTAATACTAATAAAAAAACAAAAGTAAGAAAGCCTTATTACTGTTTTTGAAGGTAAAAAATAAATGCAAATTTACATGTATCAATGACCGAATCGTTTACTTGTACGTTTTACATTGTACATTGTACATAGATGTTAGCTACGCTCGACAACACAAGCCAAACTAGAGGAAAAAAAATTAACTTGTATATTATGCAAAAAACTGAATGCATCTCTGTCTATGTGCTATGTGCTATGTAGGATATTTACAAATTACAAATGGTGTATTATTTTAAAGTAGTGTGCTTTCGCTTTATTAAATATGAAGTAAAAAATTTCAATGTATCAGTGTGCATTATTATTATTATTATGCACAATTAGAAAACTAGCCAATTTTTTTTGCTGTTACTGTTACAGGTTATAATTTGCCATGTACAATACAGAATACATGTAACCGTGTGCTTGTGCTTGCACATTGCACATGCTTTGTGTCTTTGTGTCTTCCTACATGTACAATGTACATTGTGCATTGTGCATAATATATGCAATGTACTCTAAGTACACTGGGTCTTTATTTTATATGTAAATTACTGTTAAAAGTTGCAGTACGTATTTATTAGTACAACGCACAATCTGCAATCTGCAATCTACAAAGTACAAGCATTTTGTGCATGATGAACTCTTCTCTCTTTGACTTGACTTTGTGTCAAGTATTTTTTTTTTGTCGCAGTTTGTTGTTCGTTGTTCTGCTGTTACTCTTTCTTTGGTTCTTCATTTATTCAATCTTGCTTATTACTTATTACAAGTTACCACAGTACTCTCATCCACATGTTCATTCTTCATTCGTCAACAGCACGCACATTCACATCCACATCCACATTCACGTTCACTTTCCGTTAAATTCAATAATAATTATCAAATCAAGATTTTCTTTCTAACTTTCAGAAATCAATGACAGTAGTCAATACAAACAGAATACAGAGTACAGAGCACAGAGAATCTCTCGACTCTCGATTCTCAACTCTTTTGACGCTCGACATTGATGACTCGACTTGACTTGTTATCACTTTTCTTTGATTGTCACTCCTCCAATTTCAGTTGGGAGCTGATTAAGTGCGTACGATGTTTTGGTGCGTTTGGGCTTTGTCTACGTGTGGTACGTGGTATAATCTTAATGTACATTTTGTAAAATATATAATATGAAAGGAAAATGCGGTTTAAAACTGTTAGCAGTTGATTTTTACTGTTTAGAGGTAATATAATGTATATAAAGGAAATAATCACAAGGCAGAGAAATTAATAAACATGAGGAATTTGGCATGCGTTGCGGATTGTGGATTGTAGAGTATCCACAACAAAGGGATAGTGATTAGTGATTAAATAAAAATAATCGAAATCAAAAATTGACAATTGACATCATATGACAGAGACAGAGTGTGGAGAACTAAACATGAAAATTACAATTTATGATTTCACACGTGGCTTTTGCCCTCCTGATTCCGCTGACTACAGCCTACCGATTATGACCTGTGACTTTTGAAGTATTTTGTAAACAAAGTTAGTATGCTAATGGCATGCATCATTTTCATTATTATTCAGATTTCTTTCTAACCTTTACCATTTACAATTTACACTGATTGCTCACTACTCACTAGATACTAGATCACTATGATTATTTACTAATGTGCAGAAAAGTTCTGAGAGACTAGTTTTTAATTAGGAGAGAAAAATGTATCATTTTTACACCATAATTTCTATCTCACACATTACAGAAAGACATGCCTTATACATCGTAAGTCACACATCACAAAAGCAAAACATTTTTCAAGCTGTTTTAGAATTTTGTACTTTGAATATTTTTATATATTTGATGCATAATTTTTATCTCGGGAAAATCTCAACGCAGAATTTGTAGCTTGTAGTTTGTAGAAGCTAGACGTGACAAGTTTTTTACTTTTTACGCAGCTTTAAACATGCGTTTTTTACTGTTTACGGTAAGGGGTTATTTATTACAGATAACAGGGATGTATTGTATAATTTCATTTATTATTGATATTACAGAGGGTAAAAACATGTAATGTCATGAGCTATGAATAGAAAATTGCAAAATCTGTTGTATGATAATTTTTGTCTTTTGTCGTATGTCAAATTTCACATTCTGTGTTACAGTCTAGCACCCTTACCTTTGTTATCTTAATTCTATGTATTATCATGTGTTTTTATTTCCTTTATACTATTTCACACCTTTACCACTTTTACTGTACACTGAACATTGTAGATTGGAGATACGTATACTTATTATTTATGTACAAGTGAACAAATGGAAAAATAATGAATGAACAGTGATTCAACACTAAAAATGTAAAAATGTAGATTACGTGAATGTGTAATAAGTAATAAAAGATGGGATATAAAAAATACGTGTAAGAACTAAGCAGGCTTATGCGTAGTACATTGTTTATTCAATTATGATAATTGTGAAGCGTGAAGCCAAAAGTCAAGTCAAACCAAGCCCAGCCAGTCTTAAGTCTTGAGGACAGAGGCGACGACAAAACTGCACAGGAACTACCGTCTAGAATCCCAAATCCCAAATGGCAAGTCATGATTACACGTATGTAAATATGTAAATACAATGTACAATGTAGTTTGTTTGTTAAAAATCATAATAATAGTCTTTACTTGTAACTTGGGATGGAATTAAAGGTTTGAGATGTGTGGACAACAAAAATGAAAACGAAAAGAAAGCCAACATGGTTTATACTCTATATTTATAGAGTATTTATAGTTCAAAGCTCAAAACAGAAAATACATATATGTGGGTCAAAAAAAAAAACAAAACGAATGTGAATTCTAGTGCTAGAGGATTTATAATTTATAATATATTATGCACTATGTTATTTAGTCAAATAGTCAACTTTATGCTTCTTTGTCACCGTATGAAAAACTGAAAATAGAAACAAATAAATACAGACATCTTTCAGACTATAGTATCTGAATTTAAGCATCTCATGCAAAGCTATTTGAATATTTTTCATTTCTTTTTCATTGTTTTATGCGAATGTTAGCCGAACAAAGTAAAAGAATTCTTTATAATAAATAATAAATAATGAGGATTTACATTTGTCATCTGTGTTTAACAAGAATGCAAAAGGATTCTATGTAAATGTACCAAAATAATAAAAAATATTGATAGATAAATTAAAAAAGAATGAACAACGAAGGGCAGCAAAGAGTAGAGACAAAAAAAACCAGAATTGTTTCGTCAACAGTCAACATTCAACATGTAAGAGAAGTGAAAAGTTATAAAAATCTTGGACAAGTGCTCATGATATAATTCCACATTCTACATTCTACACTCTACGAGCAAACAATATACCAAATACCAAAACAAAAAGAAACAGGAATACGAAGAGAAAAAGAAACGACCAGAAAAAGAAGAAATGAAAAGCAGAAGTGGAAGTTGGAAAAGTAGTGAAGAGTTAAGAGTGAATGAGCAAAGTGGAACTATCCTTTCTTGATCACGTTATGTAAAGTCACAACAAACTATGTATAATGTATATTTTATAGGCAATACTGCAGTTTTGGTGAATATGATGTGTGATGACTTATAGTAACTATTTCATTATCCTTATTATTAGTGATAGTGATGAACAGTCTTATAATATTATGGTGTGGCAACTTGAAACTAATATTCATAGTGCATGTACTGTGTACGGGGTTGACCAAAAACTTGTGAAGTATATTTTTATCACTCATCGTATGATTGTGTTTATAATTCCTAATGATGAGTGATGCAAAAAACTTTTACATATAGATACATATGTACAGCATACAACAGAAATACTTTATTTATAATTTTGCACACATTTTCGACCAACCCTACATCCTAGCTCATCATAATACTACAATCTATAATTATTGTCCTATGAAATCATAGTCCACAGTCCACAGACAACTTTCTTCTCTGTGTGACCACCACAAACAAAAAGTATGTATAGAACAAAAAGGAAATGTGAGAAACACCTATTAGGTGCTGTATATTTATTGATTTACCTGAAACACTAATCACTATTGTTAGCTGTCATTTATGTCAAACTGGATGTCAGTGATGCACTTGGTGTACATTAATTGATCTACATTATCTATTTGTGAGGTCATGGCTCATTCCTGATTTATTTCATGCATACATACCGTGTAATATTTCAGCTCTTCAAAACTTTTAAAGTTATAAGTTATAATTGAATGAACCAGATGATCACGTTTAAAATTAAAATAAGATTTTTTTATTATTGGCTGTCGAAACTTTTTTTTTATTGCACAGTAAAAATGTCATAGACTCTAAACTCTAAACTCTAGACTGTAGACTCTAGACACAATTCAATTTCAATCTGAAACAGTTGAGCCTTAGCAAACTGGTATTGTATTGACAATTGACGGCAAGACGACGTATTGACGATGGAAGACTGACGACTGACCACTGTAGTAATACACCATTAAAAATGCTGTTGTTTACTTACTCGAAAGGAATTTTGTCGATAGATTGACTTGCAGATAAGTTGATGGATGGATAAACACAAAACCTGCAAAATGTATGGACGAGTTTATTATAGATTATTATAGTTTATATATTTGAGCATATAGCATAATACAGTATATTCAGAAACAGTGAACAGTGAAGAGTGCCATTACATTTTACATTTCATATAAAAGTTGTTCACTTGCTTATTTTCTCTCAATTTTCAATGTTGTTGAATGTTGTTGCACCTTGAAATGTTGTTTATAGACTGGGAATTCAGTTTTCTCAGTGTGTGTATATGCGTGAATTTTTGAATGTACAGTGTAGCATACATATAATATATATGTGTATTACAATGGACTCATAATAGAGTCTAGCGTCAAGAGTCAAGTGAAGAAGGAAAATGTAAAATAGAAGATAATAAAGAGGACAAAATACATGAACATGAACATGAAAAGAGAGAAGAAAAAATAGAATGGGAAAAGTTGACTCAAGGATAAGAACAAGAAAAAGCAAAAGCAGGGAAAAAAGACGAAGCGTTTTCCTTTTTGTCTGTCTGTGTCCTTCTCTCTCTCACATGTGAAATCACCAGAAAAGAAAACTGGAGAATCAAGAATGGAGAATGGAGAATGGAGCAGGGAAAAGGTGGAAGGTGGACGTGGATGTGGATGTGGATGAGAAACCTGGTGCATTTGTAGACAAGAGACTAGAAACTAGAGACATTGTACATTTTGTGGAGAAGAAAAGGTAGGAGGGTTACGCACAAAGTAGAAAAACACACAGTAGCTGATGTGTTTCCATACATAATAGATTTGGGTGGAAATACACACACAAAAAAACATATTATTTCGAAAGAGTACAAGAAAGACATAGAGAGAGAGAGACCCCAATTTACAATGAAACAACAAATCTTGAATCCACAATCTACCATCTACCATCTACATCTGCACTTTTCAACACTCCAACTTGAAACCTACTGTTTACTGTTTATACAACTTGATGTACCTTGTACCTTGTACAATGTACAATGTACTTTTATTCTTCAAGTTTAGCTCTGTATGCAAAAACTCTGAAACCGGCAACTTTCAGCAATGTTTTCCTCTTCCTCTTCTTTCCCTTCCAGCATTTCTCTTATATCCCCTGCATCTTATTCATATTGCATTGTATATTGTATGGTATGGTATTGTAGGGGGCACATACAACATACATTATACACATATTTGCATACATGGGTACACAGTTCGACCGACTCATGAATTTCAAGTCTGCAGCCTTGAAGCCTTGAAGCCTTGAGCATGGAAATGGACAAAAGTGAAACTCAAAACTCAAAAATGCAATGTGGTGATGGCAATGGCCATGACTGTGCATACATGCAGAATGCATAGACCATAGACCATAGATAAGAGACAAGAGACACGAGGCAACAGGGAAAAGAGAACACAGATGAGGATACAAATGGTACACATGTAAACTGTAGAACGGGAAATGGGCTTACACTTTTTACCTAAAGTCATCCCTGTTCTTGGTCTCAAGTCTCAAGTCTTGGGATTCAACACTGTTGTGTCTTGTGTCTTGATATCTGTGGCACACGGAGTTACACATTTTTTTCGAGTTAAACAAACATTACACACACATGCCCATTGTACATTGTATAAAAATCTACATCTATATTGATGTCTAAAAATTGAAAAGCTAAATTCAACACATGCACTTTTTTTCTTGACTACTTGACTTTCCGTTTCAATTTTACACATTGTACACTGTACACGGTGCAACATACAGTATAGTTTGTAGTTCCAGTTATAAACCAGACAGAAGGACTCAAAACGTGTAAATGTATTGTATATTGTATGTAGATAGTAGATAGTATAAAGTGGGAAATTTCTTTCTTTCCGTATCGTGGCCTAGAATAGTCCAAGTTCTATTCTAAGCTGGTCTGTTTCCCTTCTCGCACTTTGCGCTCTCTCTATTTCTTTTTAAATATGTGTGAGAGAGTTTGTGTATGTGGATTGTGGATTCTACTTTTGCGCTATGGTGTTTTACAAATTGCAATAGTGTGGATGTTCTCCCTCCCCCGGGGTCTCTGCATTCAGCATTCTGTAATTCGGGGGTGAACATTCTCTCTATTCTCCATACTCCATACTCCATACTCCATGCACCAGCACACTACATCTTGTGAAATGTACATTTAACATTGTATCCACAATCTACAATCTACATACATCCACAAATGCGAGAAAGGACTGGAACGCGAAGAACGGGAAAGGAGAGCTGAGACCTCATGACTATAATATACATATAAAATACAGAGGGAGTAGTAGATAAAGTGGTGTAGAGAGTAGAGAGTAGAGAGAGAACGGAAGAGCATACAGAGACGGAACCAGACAGAGGGAAACTAAGTGTACGAAAAGTACATGGAACGTTACGTTAGCTTACGTTACACCGAATACTGAATGCAGTAACGACACAAAAACACCATACACTGTACATTGTACATTGTACACTGTACACTTTCCTCTCGGTTTGAGATCTCTCTCTCCCTCTATATACTGTATACTGTCTCTCCCTCTGCCCTCCCTGCTTCCTTGTGCTTGCTTGTTCTTCCATTCTCTCCATTCTCTCTATTCTCCTCATTCTCTAGTCTCTATTTTCTAGTTCCTACTTTCTAGTCTTCATCGTCACACTCGCATACCCTCCACCAAATCCAACTCCAGTTCCAGTTCCAGTCTGTCTCTCATCTCGAACTGTGAGCTGTTAGCTCTTGTAGCCTGAACCTGAACCAAAAACCAAAACCCCGAGCAGCAAACGGCAAATACTAAATACTAAATACACCTACAACTGTTATACACTTTACTGCGTCCTGGATTTTGGTTTACTTGGTTGACTTTCACCTTTTAATACTCCAGAGGTAATTTCTACCCGAATTTTCATCAGGACAATCCAATTCTCAGTAGTTCTTCTCGGTTTTAAATAGACTAGAGACTAGAGACTCTAGAATCTAGAATCTAGAGGAAGAAAAAAAGAGGGGTGAAGTGGTACCTCAGATAAAAAAGACGTGAAAAGTTATCTTTTCTCAGTGTTATCATCCTCAATCCTCAATCCTCAGTCGTCATTGCAGATTGCAGTGTGTGTAACTACTAACTACCAACTACTACAGGAAAAAAACAGTTAACTTGTGCTAATATGATCTTTAAACTCACTTACTCAACTTGAGACTTGAGACTTGGTCTTTGTTTCGTCATCGGTTTCGGTTTCGGTTTCAGATTCAGTTTCAGAATCAGAGCAGCGGAACGGATCTTTTCTCTCTTTCTCGGTGATCTCAAGTCTCAAGACTCAAAAGACTACCTACACATAAAGTGTACAAGATTACATGTGGATTGAATTGCTGTTCCATCAAATCCTTATCTCTTGTCACCAGTTCCACAACCGAACAGATAGTTTTGTGGACACTTTTATTGTGACCCTCATTTTATCTAGTACTAAGAAACGACTCTCTTCCAGTGTGTCTCTTCTTTAGTGTACTTGATTTTCTCTATTTTCAACGTCTTTATCCTACTGTAACAAAATTAAGTGACTTTATCAACTAATAAGCAATAGCACAAAAATATTTAACGGCTGAACGTAAAATTGCTACATCTTGTAAACCCTGTTCTTCATACAAAAATTTGTGAATAAGGAAATAAACCTATTTAAAAAAATTGTATGATCGGATTAAAAGTAAAGTATCACAAAACTCGTAAACTACAAAATTACCCATTTTAACCTATACTGAAAAAAACCGTTCTCACTTTTCTCAGAAAAATAACAAAAAACGTAGAGTAAAATTTCATCCCCTGTGTCCAGTGTCTTTTTAATATTCAATACGGAAGTTGTTGATATTTCTCTATATTCATTTTTGACCTTTTTAAACAATAGGGAGAAAAATTGCGTAATGGACTTGTATGTTTAAAGGTGTGTGTGGCTAGTGTAGTGTTTTTTTAAATGCAAAGTTGTGCTAAACATTAAGTCACAAGTTACAAGGTTAAATGTGTACATTTTAAAAACTTCCAGCGTGTGGCCACTTCCATGAATGAATGAGGTTTTTTGTTAAAAGCCAAAGACTAAAGAGGAGAAGTAAAAACACAAAACACAGGACAAATAATACTCTGTACTCTGTATAAAGAAAGGAAATTTTATCACATCTTTGAAATTTGTAGTTTCTACAACTGACTACAACATCTGTAAGAACTAAGAACAAAAAAATGACAAGTAAAACATGTACAAGATAAAAGATAAATAGAGCACAAAAGACTGTCATCGAGATTGTCAGAGACTAAAAGTAACTTGTTGAAGAAACGAAACCTCGAGAAGAAAACAGAACCGTAATTGTGCAACTTTCTCCACTTGGTCAATCATTGTCATTCTCATTGTCATTGACATTGGCATTGGCAGTCGCATTGTCATTGTCATTACTATAGCTTTTACCGATAGTATCACCAGTAGTCCATTGTGGTCCATTGTGAAAAAGGGATTGCAAGTTGTGTAAATTCACCGTGGTTCTGTTTCAGCTATCAGCTATCCCTCTCCTATTGAGTATTGAGTATTGAGTCTACGAAGAAACTACCAGAGCGAGGGTAAAAGTGAACTTGTGAAGTGTAGATTGTGGATTGTGCAGTGAACATTGGTGAAATCCAGAAATCCAGAAGAGAAGCCTAATTGTGACGGTATGAGTGGATTTCTTAACTGTTTCTACAATACTTTTCTCCTTAATGCGTACAGCTTTCCACATTTACACAACACCAACATTTACTACTGAAATCTATTGGAACTCTCCGTTTTCCGTGTAGGAGTGGACTTGAAGACAAAGGAAGTGACAGAAAAGCCTCATGCTGAGCCTCAATGACAGATGACAAAGCATAAGGGTAATTGATTCGATAGCCAGTGGTGGGGGTGACTCATACACACACACACAAAAGAAAAGAAAAGAAAAGAAAAAACAACCATCACAAGTCTAAAGTCTTAAATCTCAAATCTCACATAACACATAACTCACACTCTTCAAAGTTAAAAGGTAAAAAGGGAAAAAGGTAAAAGGTAAAAGGGTGAAAAGTTAAAAGTGGGTAGGAAATACATGTTACAAAGTGAACATTAAAAAGTAGACAAAGACTGCACAGTGCATAGTACATAGTACACATTTATACAGTATGAAGTGAAAATACTACTAGTACTACTACTAATAATAATAATATTGTTATTGTTGTGTGTCGTGTGCATTTTGTAAGGAGTATTTGAGGAAAGTATGAAGTAGGAAAAACATAAAACATAAATAGAAAATAGAGGATGGTCTTACAATTCTCAAGTAATACTAATAGTAATAGTAATACCACAACAGAGGCCACAAAGGAAAATGTAAAAGTTGAGTGTGGACGGAGAAGCCAGAAAAAAACTGCATCATTGCCCTCATCATCATCATTTTCCGGAACACAAGAGAACAGGACTCATACTCATACTCCTATTTTGAGAAGCTGTAGAAAGATGAAGTCAACAAAGAGGAAAAGTAAAACGATTGCAGGAGCAAGTAGTTGTATTACAGCTGGAAATCATACTAATAGTAATAATAATAATAATGATAGTAATACAAATATAGGAAATAAAAATAATGATAATAGAAGTAATAATCATAATATTACTATAAGTAAAATGAATGCTGCACCGTTGGCTTCGGCTTCGGATACATGGGTCACTAAAGCCAATACATTAGGAAGCGAGTTCTCTCCTTCCCCAACTCCAAGTCCAACTCCATCTCAACAGTGTAGCCGAATAAAAGTCCAAGTCAAAGAGATGGACAGTTGTCGTAATATTAATAATAATGGGCAGAGTTGTCATAACAGACATAGTAATAATAATAATAGTAATAATAATAATAATAAGAGCAAGGGTTGTCATCAGTATCATGATGATGAGAAAATGACAAAGTCGACGAGGATGTTGATGGTTGATGAACAAGAGAAAAACCTCATGAACCTCATTTCTACTCCTGCTACACAAAGTTCTTACAGTTCTACAACCCGAGGAGAAAGTCCAGTGACATCTTCATCACCAAAACCACAACCACCAACAGAAACAGAAATAGAAACACCATCATCATCATCATCAACTTCCTCTCCTCGTCACTCTCACCGTCAAAACCATCAACATAAAAATCATAATTTTCATCAGCAATCATCAACATCCTCCTCCGCATCTACTTCTTCTTCATCCTATTACTCCTCTGCCTCACGATCCTCCGCATCTTGTAAATGGAGCCGCATTTTGATCCTTGCAGTGTGTCAAATGGCAACAGTTCTCTCACAAGGTAAGAACAACACTTTTATACATTTCCATTTTTCATACTTCGATCAAAAATCAAAACATAAAAATTGCGCAAGGCGCGATCAGTTTTGCTTTCCAAATTTATACCCAAAAGTCTTCACCCCATTTTACAACTATTGCAAGTTTGCAATAAAAGTAAAATTAAAACTAAAACAAAAATTAAAGCCAAATAATAATTATTGACATTTTTTAGGTTACGATTACAAAATTATTGATCTTGAATCTTCCAAGAATTCATAATTCAGAACATCAGGAGATATCTTTGTTCATTTTTATGAAAAGTATTACTTATTTCATGAGCATAATCTCTATACTCTATACTGTAAAAGCAGTAAAGATTCATTACATTGCTCTTTCTAGAGTCTAGAGCACGTTGTATAATGTATAGAGTATAGAGTAAACAGTATACTGTAAAGAAAAACAGCCGTTTTGTGTCACCCGTTCTTCAGTCTCAAGAAACCCACATCCTCTTAAAAAGATCCTGAGACACTGAAGTGCGACAAGAGGTTACTCATTCATTTGATTTAAGCACACTTATAACTACTTAGGACGCATTATACATGAAAATGAATACCCTTTTCGCCCTTTCTTCTCCTTCTCCTTCGTCTTCCAGTTTTACCCTCCATCGTCGTTCCTAAGCGTTGTGATACATATATTTACGTTACATGGATTTGCTACCATACAATGCACAGTGCACAGAGAATAGAGAGTAGGATTCCAGTGTAAATATGATTATGACTACAGATAAGCGGAGAAGGACTTGACTTGGGTGACATATTTTGACTCTTGTGAGTCAAAACAGTGTATGAAAGGAAGAGGAAGTGGAAGCCGAAGACGGGAACTTCTTGTTCATGCATGTCTGCATCATATCATGTCAAATTATCACATATCCCTCATCTCACTCACGCTCTGCTTTCTGCTTTCTCACTTAAACTTGTAGAACTTTGACTCCTCATCGGGACATCGGTGCTATATGTTATATGTAATACTCCGTACCGTATCACTTTCCCCTCTTTTTCTCGCCATCTTCCCCATTCACTATTCTCCATTCTCCATTACACATCATATAGAGTAAAGACAGTTGAGTTGTCTGTCGTCTCTCTCTCTCGCATCCCATATTCCGTATTCAGTAGATACGGATATTTAGTACAGAATAGAATGAGGATGATGTATGAACGATTCTTCTCGTTCTGTCGCTTGCCAAATCCACTTATGCCTCATGTTGTTATTAGAAGGAGAATTATTATCATTATGATGATGTGAACATATTTTATGAGTAGGTATCATATTATGTATGGAACCAGGAAAATGGAAAATGGAAAAGGAGAAAGAAAGAAAGAAAGAAAAGAAAGTCACAGACTGTTATTATTAGTTCATCATGATTTCTCCATCTCTTCCATTCATTCATACTGTATACTGTAGTATGTAGATAGATAGTAGTAATAGGTATATTAAGTATAAAAAGTACACATTGAGCAAATACTATATTATATTACTTGGTACGTGTGTGTGTGAAGAGTGGATACGTTTTGGTATTCTTGACACAGACTCTAGACTGGAAGAAGAGGAAGGGAGAAAGAGAGTCTCAGATCTTGGTGTTCTATTATTTTCTTCTTTTTGGTTCTTCTCCCTCTTTTTCTTCCGTTTGGGTGTCTCCTCTTTCCTCTGCTCTGTTCTGCTCGGCTCTGTGCATTACATTCCATTACATTACATTATATTATATTACGTATTACGGATATTATATTCCAGTTTCCACTGCTTTACATTTTGCCCTCACGGAAAGGAAACTTTTCACTCAATTAAGTTTCCAAGCGATGCTTTACACTTATAATTTCAACTCAACAAATCATCATCTCCGATAGCGAGCATTTATCTTTGTTTTCCCGCTCCTCCGTTTTTGTCTCCTCGCATTCTCTTTTTACGATATTTTATTATTTTATTGTGAGTTGGAAGTTGGACTACATTTGTATTTTGTATGTGTGTTACTGTGCAAATTACTATGTGTAATGTATAAACTATATACTGTATTCATGTTGTATTTAAAGTAGTGCACACCCTTTTCTAAGCAACATATTTACTTTTTGAATAACTTTGTTAGTTCTAGGCAAAATGTAAGGGGAAAGCGTATTTTATTTTCACACACATTTTTACAAAGATTTAAAACCACAGTTGAAAACAAGTTAGAAGTCAGTTAAGAGTTAAGAGACACGTGTAGAAACATGTGTAGAAATGTTTTTCTTTTGTTTTCAACACCTTTGTGTCTTGTGTACTGTGGTTTGGGGTGTAAAATTTTAAGCGTCTCGTAAATGCTTCTTTTGAATATTTGAAATTTGAAAGTCATTCATGTAGCTTCCTAATTACAAAAATAGTAAAACAAAAAGTATATGAATAAAAGCCGTTTAAAAAGTGTGAAAAATATTTACTACGGCTTACACTTTACACTGCAGAAAGTAGAGAAAGAAAGAAAATGTTTAAAAATTTTAAAAGGGACAAGGGGAGAGAAATGAAGGAAAGTTGTGGAAAGTACAGATTTCATCCATCCGTATAATGCTTTACATTTTACGTTTTACATTTACCATTGAAAGGAACAAGAAAAGAAGTCAGAGTGTCAAAGAGAAAAGAGAAAAGAGAGGAGAGGGAAGAATATCTTGTGGTGCTATCCCAATAATAAACAAAACAAAAGCTGTATACTGTACATTGTACATTGTACACTGTATAAATTAGAATGGGAACAGTTTTATTTGTGTATGGGGACAAAACGAGTCTTTGTTTTTAGTTATTGTTGTCATTCTCATGGGTTCTAGTTTTCAGGTTTTCAGTTTCAGTTTTTCAGCCTCCAGTTCATGTGGTACATGGAGAAATTCAAATGGAAAACAGAGAAAGAGGAAGCGAGAGAGTTGTTGATTATTGGTGTCGTTGGTGTTGGAAATCAGAAAGCGAGAAAGAGAAAGAGTGGCGGAAAGTTATACATGATACATACATTTCTATATAGTATACAGATACATGAAAGTGATAGAGAGAGGGAGATGATAATTATAATGATCACATGGAGCATTCGGAGAAATTATCATCTGTCTAGGGGTTCAAGACAATAGTCTGACTGACAGCTCAACCATATGGATGCACAAAACAGAGAAAAGAGAACAGAGAACAAGAGAACAAGAGACAAACAGAAAGATATGCATTATACATAGATGAGAAATCCCTGTCCCAATCCATTTCATTCCAGTTCTTTCCTCTATCCTCTCTCTCGTTCTCTATGATCCACATTCAGTCTGTTCTATTCTCCATCCATCTATCTCTCTATCTATCTCCAGTCTCATACATATATAGATAGAGGATCCTTGGAAAATGTGTTATCATTTCCCAACAACACCATTCTCATCCCCATCATCTGTAAAACCAGTTACTTACCTACTTACTAGTTACTCTCTACTCCTACTACTACTAGGACTAGTGACTAGTACAGTTACTCGATTACTACAAGTTTGTACTATCTGAATTGCAATCATGACTATCATCAATGAAATGGGCTTCTATCCTTATGTTGAATGTTTCGGATTCGGGATTCGGGATGCACACATAAACTTTATATACATATATATTTTGCACAATTCTGAAGACTGAAGAGATCCATTGTCTTTTGTCTTTCTCCAATTCTCATATTTGTTACTTTATATCTTTCACTCTGGATTCTGGATCTGCATCTGTAAATGTAGTGTGACTCTAGACTCTGGGCTCTGGACGGTGCTTACCTATTTTACATTTCACGTATATTTATACAAAACCCAATGATGCAATAAGTATGCACATCAGAATTTGAGGACGTAAAGACGTAAAGATTTGCATGGAAATACAGGGTGGTAGTGTGTGAAATATTTATATTTATATTAATATGTACACATTGGCTATTAAAATACTCCCATTGTACAAAGGATAATAGAATGAGGGAGAGATTTTACACGGGTGTAAAATCTAGATGATAAAGTGAGAAAAGGAGTCTCTGCAACATAAAACAATACACAGTGATCTTTCTAATGTATGTACAATGTACACTATATAATATTGTACATACTCCATTCATGTAAATAAATCTACAGATATTTCACTCTGTCTTTTACAATCCCTCGAAAGCTTTTAATTCGACTCTTCCATACTTTCACACAAGCATAATATTAAGTTATACGATATGTGTGGACTTTAGAGTGTAGAGTGCTAAAGCAACTGAAATTGACTGACTTTGTGCATATGGATGGTGGATAATACAGTTGTGCTCAGGTACTTATTACTTGTATTATTTTATGTTGTACACTTGTATGCTGTATGCTGTGTGTGCTTTATGTTGTATGTCCTACCAACTACCATCGTGATCCAAACTACCGTCTGTGTGTGATTACCTACAGATTACCGTCAGGACGGTAATGACGATAGACAAGATGTACAATATACAATATGACATGTGCAAGCTTTGATTGTTTGGAAAATTTAAATTTGTTCAACACTCCGACCAAATACCGTGTAATTCCAAATACTGAATACAAACTCCATGTCATAAGTATCCTGTCATTATTATTATTGGTCTATATGGACTGGAATTTCAGAACTCCATACCAAAATCCAAATAGCGGATCACCCTTATCTTGAATCTTGAATATTAGAGATTGTAGGACAAGCACATGATGATGTGGTGATTTTTTCTATTTCATTTCAAATTTCATGAGTTTCTAGTTTCTGTACTACAAATTACACATTTGATTTTCTTTGTTTAAATTTTTATGCACAAGTTTTAATAATTCCCTTGAATTTTCATTTCCATACTGAACATCTATAATCGGTAGTATGTAGTATCTTAACCAGTTAATAATATTTAATATCATGTAGTACTTTTAACTCCATATCCGTCTTGCCTTAATAAGTAACAAAGTAATAAAACGCCTCCAGTGATCCGTCAACAGTAACCACTCTGATGCTACTAGAATCTAGAACAATCTACAAGAACTAAATGATATTCATATTTGTATTATGTATTATGTATGAAATGACACAATGTACAGTGTACAGTGTACAGTTGATATTTTGAATTTTGAGAGTATTTTGAAAGTGAGAAAGCTTATAATAATAATGTCTCTTACTTTATCGTTTCTCATCTTGGCTCATCGTGTCTCCTTCCCTCAACTCAAAACTCATAGTGTACATTGTACATGTTTTATCCCCTGTTCTGTGCACATCAGTTTACAGTTTACAGGATGCTGAGTAAGTATACATTTTACATTGTACATGCATACGCTGATATCGGAACTGTTCTGTTTTGCCATGTAATTTAATGTAATGTAATGTAATGTAATGTGGAGGAAAGAGTGACTGCAGACTGTAGACTGTAGAGGAGAGAGGAGGAGGAGGAGGAGGAGGAGGAAGAAGAAGAAGAAGATGAGACAGGAGAGACGGGAGTAAGAGATATAATAGAACAGGAAGAGAATTTGTATTCCACTCTGAGCTAAGCTGATGGTGCTGATGACAAAAGCCATGGGCAAACGTAATAATAGAAGCCAACTTAAGCCCAGGGAGAGTGGGATTCCATCCTCTATTGTATCTTTTTATACACAGGAGAGTGAGAAAAGAGAGTAAGAGAGAGAGAGAGAGTGAGAGAGAGTTGTCAGTAGTCAGTCTTCGTGGTGTCGGTCGTAACCCATCGTGAGAGGGATGAGAATGACAACGAGGCGAGAGCAATAGAGAGACCGACAACAACAAGAGAGAGAAAGAGAGAGAGAGAAAAGTATCAACTCTATCTAAAATCTAAACGAAACAAACAGGAGAATGAAGAGGAATGAATGACGGAAAGAATGCTTTAGTTCTAAACATGTATACATATATGTACTCCTCATCCTCTACTGTTACAACTTTCACTCTTCTTTTTCTACTCCCAGCTACTCCCTGTTCTTCTTCTTGTTCTTCTTGTTCTACTCCTCCATGGTGTCATAATAACAATGATAATCATGACACAGTTGGATATACAGTAATATGGCATAGATTGAACAAAAGTTCCTCATTGTATACTCAATACTCATAGTACACAAAGTACACAAAGTACACACAGAAGAGACATTCTCCAACTTTACAACTTCTCACTTCATTGTTCCTGTTAGTGAGTGTTCTTCACTCACACATATGTACACAATATACAACACACAACACACAGGCATAGCATCATTATAATGTGGAGAAAGAGGATAAGACACTGATAGCAGGAGGAGGAATACAGACAGAGAGAGAGAGAACATATGTAACCAGCTCAATAAGACTCATATTATCATTATTATTATTGTTCCTTTTACTGTTACACATACGTACAAGTATCTACTATCTACAGATCCTGCTAGGTTGGACTTGGACTTGGATTTAGATTTGGATGCTAGGATTTGGAACTTGGAACTGGGAGCAGGAATAGTAAATGGAGAAAGTCAGTGATGCAAGTAAACTGGATTTAAGACAAAATCCGCGTAAAACCTATTTATGATGGGGCTTAGACTTCCAAAGTCTCACTAAACTCCAAAATCCAGACTACAATCACAAGTATTATGCATTATGAAATGAAAGAAATAGTCCCACCACTAACCAGTAACGAGACACGTTAAATAATAATAATAATCGAGGGAATACCTGGATATTATACACTGTACACTGTACACTGTGGACTTTATTTTGTTATTATACACTATATTAAAATGTTAAATGAAGAGAAAAGAGAGGACAATGTAAAGTTCCTTCACGTTTCACATAATAAATAATATTTTCCATCCCTAACTTAAAGCTCCGAAGCTTCAAGTTTGAATCTCCTTGTTCAAAGTACATTTTTCCACTCAATTATTTATGTCAAAAGGTGTGAAATATATCATAGAATACACGTTTTTCACGTTTTAAATGGTTTTTAACAAAATTTGTAAATGGAGATGGATCTAATATAGGAGAAAAATGCATGGTCATGTTTTATGCATTGCCATAAAAATCTATGAATAGTCTACAACCTAAGAAAGTCGAAAATGGAACTACACTATACAATATGCAATACATCAATAATCTCAGTATAAAAAAACTATTGATCAAATTTCTATACCTATACAGATTTTTGGGAGGAAGAAAAAATTTGAAGCCTTTTCTTTCTTAATCCTCAATATTTTGATTTGTGACTCAGATCCAGCTTAAGATTGAACAAGATTTTGCATGTACTGCCAATTTATTTGATAGTTAAACTGAACTAAATTGCATTCGGTTTGATGTTTGATTTTTTATGGGTTCATATCGTACATGTGTTTGAACATATTATGACATATTTATTATATATGTATACTGAATTCTATGTTATACCATATACATTGTATTCAATTGGCAGTACAAGTTCTGGTTCTGCAATCCCGGTGAAAAAAAAGTGGAGGAAAATTGACGTGTCGGCCATAAAGGAAAGGACGAGTGTTGGTCTAATAAATGTAATGCTCAAATAGGAATGACATGCAAGAAAAAAAACAGGAGAAAGTGGATGTGTGTTTGATTTCTATTTTGTCCGATATCCATTCATATGTAATATGTATCTATACACTATACATTATACACTATACACATTCCACACGTCACACTACTTTATATTCCATATTCCATACTCTATACTGTACAAAATAAATTCATAATCCTACAATGACTAGTCTGATGCTCTAGTTTAGTTTAGTGTGGTAAAAAAAAGGGCGAGAAAGGTACAGATTGCCATTTATTTCCAGAGAAAGGCATTTGCGTTTGGTCAGCCTAAATGCGAGCACGTTTCCGCTCTTAGAGCTCTAATAGTTTTTTTTCTTCTTCTTTTCTACTTGAGCTTCAGCTGTCACAGCACATGTGTATGGTCATGTATTACACCATTCTTTGGTAGTTTGGCAGTCCATACTCCATACCGGCCCGGTTCTTTTTATTCTCAATGATTTCTATGAATATGTTGTACTTCTATTTCTACATTCTACATTCTACATATTATATATTATATTATATCGATGTCTATCCATCTACTTGTACTGCGTACTAGAGTTCATCTTCTATACTTACAAGTTACAAGGTACAAAACATCCTATAAAAGTACTTTGTAGGATGCGAATTGAAAATCAAAAGATCAGAGTATCATTATATAATATATAATATATTATTATAAGCTTCTGTCTTATTTTTTTTTACTGTAGATGTAGATATACAGTACAAAGCATGTGCAATACAGTGTACAGTGTACAGTGTACAATCCACATTGAAAAAGAGGCGAATCAAAAGAATATACTACACTTATAAAGCTACACTAAAACTAATATGGGATACTTTTTAACAAATTACATGTATTGTGAATTGTATTAGAAGAGAGAGAAAAAAAGGAAAAGTTCTTTTTACCTTTTCATTGAGTTTCACTCAGCTCTTCACAAATATTATGTATGTATGTGTGTATGTGGAGGAATGCAGTACCTAATGCTTCACACATAAAAATATAAACAAACATGTGTATTGTGTTTTAATGTGTAAGCTGTGGGCTTTTCCCTTGTAAATGTACATTTTACAGCGGGCAGTGTTCAGTGTTCAGCGTACAACATGCAGCACATGTACATTGTACACAGACATTTACAGTACAAAATATCCAGGCCCCTTTCTTGTGATTTCTTATCAATTTGTGTTATTGAATCGGATATTCTCGTGCCAATGGGCTATTTGCTATTATTGTGTCCATGTGTCCATGTGTCCAAACAGCACTCACTTACTCACTAACATACACTGCCGTATTTACTGTGGACTTTGGACAATGTATACGGTACACGGGGGTAGATATTACATATAGTAAATGTAGATGTGTGGAAAATATGATAGAAATGCAGAATACAGCAGGATGTTACGTATGGAGTTTGGAGAGTAGAGAGAATGTGGAGCATTGAGACCAACAGCACACAACACACAACACATGACCAGTCAGTAGACCATGGAAATTATACATTGTAAATTGTGGGCTTTCTCTCTCTCTCTCTCTTTTCATATTGAGCTTCATGAGGAATAACGCCACATACAAGTTAATCTACTACAACATGTTCAATGTTCACAAATTACGAATTACGAATTACAACAACATACAGATATTTACGCGCTCTCCTTCTCTTTTTCAATATTGCAATCCTTTTATTACTACCAAGTATTTGTATGTGTGGATAATATTTATATTAATATAATATTATGTACAGAATAAAAAGATTACACATTACACATGTACTTGAAAATGCAGGATATACAACATACAAGTTGAATAGAAAATTGAAATGTTCTTTTCTTCCTCCTCATCAGATGCTATCGTAGTAAATTTGTATATATATGTAAGAACAGTGAGTGGTGAGCTCACGTGCTCTTTATTCTTTATTCCTCAATTCAGTGATGGTGTAAGTGGTCAACCATTTTACAATACAATATGAAAATATTAAAATACGAAAAAAGTGAAATTTTGTGCACAAATTGTATTAAATTATTTTTTGGAATTGCATTCATTTCTGTACAATGTACAGCGTAAAATGGAGAAAGAAAGAAAATAGTTGTGCACATGCATAATGCGTAATCTATTGCGTATTATGTGCATAACTATAGTAACTATAGTTCTTGTCAATCAACATAATGCAATATTAGTATTATTACACCCCTTCACCTTCACCCGTGTTTTGTGCAAAGCTCTATTTAGTAAATTACGCGGTGTACAGTGTACATGGGTATATTAAAACCTATATACATAGACATTTTGGTAGAGTTGTGCTTGGAGTTGGAGTTGTAGTTGGATAAATAAAGATGGTGATGACAAGTTTAATTGTAAGAATTCAGAAAGGAAATTATACACCCGGGTCTGGAATTGAGTTGAACCAAGTTCAACCGAGAGTAAAACTTGACATGATGCATGAGTATTCGTTGAGTTCTGAGTTCTTGCTACACATATGCGTAATGCGTAGATAAAACACTATCCGGAAGTTGAGATTGAATTTTAAGGTAAATGACATGGTGCATTTCATAGCCATATGAATTACGAACAACTAATAAATGTTATTAGGATGAAAAGCTACCACAATGACCACAATATTTCTCTCTTGACAGAAACATTTACTGCTGTTTATATATACAACTTTTACTATATGCATTATGTGTACAATGTACGAATTTTGTCGAAACCTACCTTTTTTGTAAATGAGTAATTAAGTATGATGATATTTCAAACTTCGGTGATATAGAAAATTCATGCGTGATGAAGAGTTTTTATTTGTTTTTTGTTTTCCAGATGTAAAAATATTAAATTGTGCTTGCTTTTTATTTACGGTTTAATATCCTTCTGATTTCCAATACTCGACATTCTAGATTCTAGATACTTTCAAAACTTAAAACTAACTTTTAAAATTGAATAGTAAATAGTACAAACAATGAGTATTTTATATGATAAATCATAATGCTATACATTATACATGTATGTAAATTAAATGCAAAGACCAATAGCAAAGCTTCACCAGTCACCAAGCTTCCGAGTCCAAATGGGGAAGAGAGAAAGTTTCAATTTGAATAATAAAAAAATAATAATATGCGCCCACCAAATCCACTTCCGGAAAAATCAGAAACAGAATGTTTTTCAATTGTCTGTGCGTGTAAGGGAGGACGACGGGTGGTTTTTTTGTTCATGCATAAATACACAAAACACAAAGTGAACACCGAGCACCGAGTACAAGCTTTGTCCTCTGTACTCTGTACAAATGTGGGAAGAATAGGACGGTCTCTTCTACACTCTACACTCCACAATCCACAATCTACATTGACTAAATATGAAATGTGAAGTGTGAAATGCACTTCACCATTCGCCATGTATTTTGTACTGTATGACATGGGAAACATGGAGAGGAGATGAAGGATTCAGTCAGTCACCATTCACTATTCCACTATTCCACCCCTTTCACAATTGAAAAAAGGGAATGGGTGTTATTCAGTGTGGATAAAAAGTAAAGACGGAACATGATAGACACGTCAAGAAAGAGTATATATGAGTATATAGGAGTATATGTGTATGCGGGTATAACCCGGAAATTCCCTCTCCCCACCGTCTCACAATAGTAACAGTAACAGCACAAAATCACCCGAATAAAAAGAAAGGCAATCGGAAATGCACTCAATTCCAATTCCATTCTCACTACTACTACTTCTAAAGAAACCATCACAACGTCACATTACAGCCACATGAACTGCACGTTGAAATGTACTCAATTTTGTGCGTGAAGAAGGTGGAACGTAGAATGTAGAATTTAGTGAATGATTGTACAACTACTCAAAACTCAAAGTAACAAGTTTTTACTAAATTCTATCTTTTGTATTAATTTTCCTAGTTTTTATTTTAGATAAAGATATATAGACAAGAAAAATATAAAGAATTTTAAAATGTTAGCTGTGTTTTTACTCTCAACTCTCGACTCTCGACTTTCCAGTCTCCAATTTGTTGGCTTTTGTATTATCCATTTGTCATCTGTTTTTCTGTTTAAAATGTACTTTCAAATATTTGTGTCGCGTATCCTCTCTCCAGTCTCCAGCATCCAGCATCTACCATCATCACCACACTGATGTCGTAATGGTAGTCATATATGATATTAAATATACGTTTTATCATTAGGGAGCCTTTCCTTTTTCTTCCTTTTTTTTTGATGGGGCATCATAGACTCATAGACACATAGACACAAGGACCACTGAAAGAGCTGAGAGAGCTGAGAGACAGAACAGAGAATAGGGACGGAATAAAATAAATGAATGAATCTCTTTCTTTGGGCTAGTAAATCTATCTATTTGCTTTCCCCTCTTTTCACATATTTCACACTTACACGTACATCTACGACTCTCACTACTCACTTTACGAATTTACTCCACAACTTCCACTTTCCCAATCCAATCCATCCAAATAGATAGATAGATAGAAAGATAGATAGAAAGCAAGTATGTACATTGTGCTTTGTACAAAGAAGTGCACAGAGAAACATACAGCTATCTACTAAATATGCGATTCTTCCTCCTCCTCCTCTTCTTCTTCTTCTTCTTCTTCCTTCCTTTTCTTTCCCTTGCCTTGCCTAATACCAAGACTCTATCCTCTATCCATAATGTAAACCTCAATGTAAAATACATGTGGAATCCACACTCATTCACTCACTGGCACACAGACAGTTGATACTCATGTGAATACTGTGTACTTTCCTTCTTCTTCTTCTCATTTCGTCTCTTCTCTATATTTATTTAATCTGATGCAAAGAGTACTGAACTGAAATCAACCCAGCAGGACTTCCTTCCTTTCCCTTCACTTTCTCTTACCATATATTGCCCAGTAGTACATATAACATATAACATAGAATAGTATAGCTATCTCTTGTAGATGTGTAGTATGTATAAGATGTAAGTATTTGTGCATCTCACTTGTTACGGACCCTTCCAATTTTCAATTGTGGATGGATGGATTTACACTTAACTGTGTAGTTGCTGGTCGGGTAATGCTATGTACTATGTTCGATATGTGAGCAATGTCAGAGCGTGTTGAATGTTGAATCCTATTAGTACATTATACATTTGTAGACCTTCAATTTCAATCCTCTTGTCTGTAGTCTGTATATCCCATGTTTATATTTTATATGTATGTACAAGAGGTACATTCTACGCAATAAAAGGACCATGGTACATATGTATGTTGGGGAATTAGAAGGGAATTCCATGAGAGGAGTGAATAAGACGAGACAGATGAAGAACAAGAGTAAGAACAAGAAGAGAAAATGTAAGTTGCAGTTTTAGAGAATGCACTGCACTGGAATGGAATGGAAAGGAATTGAGAATTGAGACGTGTTTTTTTCAAGTGTTGGGAGGGAGGGAAAAAAAGATAGGTTTACTTGTTTTTTCTTTTCCTTTTTTTTTCACTCGCTCTTTTTCTTTCTCTCTCACCAGTTTGTTTCATGAATTTGCTAGTTGCTAGTTTCTAGTGTAAGTGTGAGTGTGAGGAGGGAAAAGGGAAGGAAAAAGCAAAGCCGGAAGGTTCTGAAAAATAATGTGTGTTCCCCACTGGAACCTGTATGTATTTACATGTTATGTGTATGTATATTCATGAATTTATCCTTGATGTGTGTGTGTGTGTGTGTGGTATAATGTATAATATAAGTTAAAATAAAATAAAATGGAGTGGTGTTGGTAGACAGGGTACATATTTTGCATTAGTCAGATGAGTCTTTTCCATTTGATATTTTTCCCTCTCAGTTTTTGCTTGTGCTTTTTTTTTCTCTCTCTCTCCTTCTTTCTTTCTCTTTCTGTTTCTCTGTCAAGTTCACAATCTCAAAAGTCTCAAGTTCAGAATTCAGAATACACATTCACAAATGTACAATGTACATGCATGTACATGTATATACGTATGTATTATGCATCATGTTTTGCTGAGTGACTTTGTTTGCACTGTTCATGTTCGTATTGGTGCTGGTGGGACTGATGAATGAACTGTCATCGTCCTCCAAACAGAAACGTATTTATATTGTTCAAAGTAGTTTAGAGAGCCCTTTTAAATCTAAAAGTGTTTCATACATGTATGAATATATGTGGGAGTAGGAGGTAGGAGCACTTTGACTTCACCCAGGAAAAAATTGAACCCTGTCAGCATCCGGATCACTAGCAAAAACTACTGACTACTGACTAGTGATAATGGAATAGGGAGAAAAACTCAAAGGTCAAAAAACTTTATACAAATAATAATCCTTGTCCTAATACAGAGCGTCGGGGAATTCAAGAGGAAACAAAAACACTTCAAGACAATGCATCTACATAGATAATGCATATGTAATGGATCGTGGGTATTCTTTTACTTTTTACTACTTGTACTTTCAATAACCTTTGACATTTGACCGAAAAAAGTATCTATATTATACATGTAAGTATTATATAAGTGGCAAATTTGCACTCTAGATTCTAGATAAAATGACAATAATAAGTCACAATACTTTTTATTTTAATAAAAAGAAGAAAAATATTATCCAGTTGTACTTGTGTGCAGTTGTGTTTTGAGTTTTGAGCTGGAGGATGTGAATTTAAAAATTCATAACTTCTGCACCAACAAATGTAGAATATAGAACTTTGGGGAAACAGAATATTTTATTGAAGAGAAAATACTTTATTTGTTAGGATAATCTAATAAAAGTACATTGTACATGGTACATAGCACATAGTGCACCATGATGATGATGATGATGAAGATCATGGAGCTATGACCTCCACTCTATCTCCATCCTTGTTTCCACATTGAAAATTTAGAATGCTTCAGAATGGCCATATTCAATTATTTTAGTGTGTAGATCAAGAACAAGAGAGAGGAAGGGAATTTTGTTAGTTAGTTCTAGTTTACAGGTTCTAGTTTCTAGTTTCTAGTTCCATGCAATATTTCTCATGCACTCGCATAGTGTACACCGTATACTGTACAAGGCCACTAGCATACTAGTCTGTTTCATTCTATTCTACTGTAGTACATTTCCCATTTCTCAGTACCCAGTACCCAGTACCCAGTACAAGAGTCAAAGGTACCTCAGAAGAAGAAAATGTGTAAAATTCCAAGGATAAAGTATAAATATCCAAGTACCAAAACAAGTGCCTGCGTGTACAATATAAAGTGTACATGGTACATTGTACAGTGTACCAGGGAAAGAAAAAAGACGTTGGAAATATTGAAATACCTTCGTCAAAGTAGGTGGATTTAGAAGCTGGATGCACCGAAATCCGAGATCTGAGATCTGAGAGAAAGAGGAAAGAAAAGAATAGAAACAGAACAGAAAACAGAACAGACTAGAATAGAATAGAATAGATAGTAAAATGGAGCTAGAGCTAGAGTTTGAGTTAGTTTGGAGCTGGGCACTAGTTTTTTATTCTCGCCATGCATATTTAAAGCATTGCAGCACTACACATTACACATTACATACTTACTTACTTACTTACTTACTTACTTTTCCCTTTCCCTCCTCTCACTTTTCTACACCAAGTTCAAAGTAGGTTGAATTTATCAAGAGGCCTTCTCACTTCTCACTTCCCACACCACTCACTCTCCTTCTGGTTCTCTCTCTCTCTCTCTTCCAAATAGATAGTTGAAGGAAGGACAAACAATGTACAATGTACACTATAAAGTGTACAGCGTAGGTTATGTTCCTGGGTTTTGGTACTATGTGAGCCTGAACGACCAAAATAAAGACACTTAAACATCTCACTTTTTTTCCCTTCCACGTCTTCCACGTCTTTCCCTGTCGCTACTCCGTACTTGACTTTCTCTATCTATCCATCTATCTGTAGCTCATCTTGAAGGAAGAAAGTCATAGTAAGAGAGGAGACACGAAGCGTATCCACTAACCAGTAACCAGTATCCAGATTAAATGTACATTGTACATTGTACAGACTACAGTGTACAGACACGAAAAGATGCAGGAAATTTACGCAGTTTCCTCTTCCCTTGACATTCTGGTGGAAGTATCTCGTGTCTCGTATCTACCATCTACCATCTAGCATTCCTGTCTACTGTCTACCCACCTCCTCGTATGATCTTACGCTTAGTAGTTTTATATTTAAGCTTCCACCCCGTCATAAACATAAACGTTGGATAAAAACCACAAGGAGTCATGAAAAGACAACAAGAGTTTCTCCATTCTCCAGTCTCCATTCTGCAGTTAGTGTAGAATGTACAGTGTACAGTGTACACAGTGTAGAAACGACAGGCCAACAGGACATGTTTTATAGCCTCATATCAGACGCGACGTGCATGCGTATCACATAAATGTACACAATGTACAGTGTGCATTGTACATGGAGTGAATAGAATAGAATGCTTATTTAGGTTAAATACTTTTCCTCTATCTCACATCACATACATCACATGTCACAATTTCACATGTACACTGTACACTGTACAAGTTGTGCACTATGTGTATCCTATAATCTCCGTACAAGTATTTTATGATTATCTAATAGAATCTTCATGACAGCTTCCCACTTTACAGCATTATATATTATGTATTACACTGCATTGTGAAAGGTGGACGGGGAACGGGGACATCTCCTCAAAATTTCGACCAACTTTCCAAAACCCAAAACAAGCCTTTTGACGTCTTTTCCTCTTAAGTCAGAATGAAAAAATCAAATAAAACTGAAAACTGACCAAAATTTTGTCTTTTTTGATTATTTAGTGTATTAAAATGTAGTAAAAATGGAATGGTATGATTATAAATGTTTTTGTATCTTATTCTGTAAAGACAGTGGAATTGAAAAAGAATTCCAGGATGTCCAAGTTTCAAGTTTTAGTACACTTTTACCACAATTCGGATTTCATCCCTTATGTAAGGTATACATAAGTGTGCATCTGTATTTTGAACAGAGAATATGAAAAGAGACTTGAGACTTGTTATATCAAAGAGAAAAAGATAGTATGTGCATTGAATATGTATAATATATTGTACATTGTACGTGGTATAAAAGGAAGGAGGAAGAAGTGACTTGTCTCCTTTGAAAGATAATTGTGAGGGAGAGAATTTTCCTTTCATTCCCGATTTACCCCCAAATTAACACGTTGAGAGCTCCATGTCACTTTGGCTTGTTTTTGTGATAAAATTAAGCTGTTTCTTCTTTCTCCTTCTCCTTGGTTTTCTTTTATCTCCTACTTGTTCTTGCTCTTTCCGAGACCGAGGGGCCAGAACAGAACAGAACAGACCAGACCAGGCTGTTGCTCTTTCCCTCTTCCTTTTCTTTTCTTTTTTTTTCTGTCCTTTCCCAGGCTGGAATTACTTGTGACGCTGTACACATGCATTTACAAGGACATTCTTTCACGACCCTTCCTCTACACTCAGAGTCAGAGTCAGAGTCAAGCCGAGTGCAAGGAATCGAATAGAGTCCAAACACATTTCACAAGACGAAAGACGAAAGGAAAAGAAAAGAGAAGACGCTTCAAGTTACAGTTTCGAGAAGAAGGAGAAGGAACAGAGAAAACAAAATCAGGAAAAAAGACAGAAGGAGGGAAAGTCTAAAGGGAAAAGACAGTATTAGCAGAGTGGATGACCTACGCACATTCAAATCCAGTCGATTCACACGCCAGCATATAAGTATAAAGTATATCTAGAATCTAGAATCTATAGAGTCTATAGATTGTATTAGTAATCGTATATTTACATGTATATAGTAAAAGATGGTCATAAGTATAGAGTATAGAGTATGGAGTATAGAGAAAGGGAAAGAGGAAAGAAGCCATGGCCAAAAGATAGGGATGAAGAAGGAAAGTCGACCGTCTACTACCAGTTTCCTATAGAGATTAGAGATTAGATCGGATATTCTTTTCCTGTCTTACACTTTCTCCCCATCGACTTTTGCCTTTTTCTTTTCCTTCTTCTTCTCGGTAGTAGGTAGTAGGTACTAGGCACTAGAAACTAGACACGACTACTGTATCAGATCACGGAAGTAGAGAAAAACCAACCAAAACACCAGCCACCCCATAACCAAACCAAACCAACCCAAACCAAACCGACAATGCAATGTAGTAGTATATGCATGAGAGGAAGAAGAAGAAGAATAGAGAGGAACACAATCGAAGGTTTTGGAGGTCGAGAGTCGAGAGTCGAGATGAGAGACGTGAAAAAAGAAGAGAAGGAGAAGAAAGACATCATATTGGTATTGATATTGCTTCTGCTATGATTTACTCCCGTCATATAAATAAACTACATGGAAGTTGAAGGGTGAAACTCAAGACTCTAGTCTCAAGTCTCAAGACTCAAAACTACTCTCATACAATCCACAATCCACAATCGACAACAGAGTGCGATCCTATATATCTTTATCGATGTATTTCTTATCTGCTCCCCTATGAGTGGAACAAATGGATTGAGGAGGAATACAGAGAAGAAGAAAAGGCAAAAGCAAAAGCAAAAGCAATAGCTATAGCAACAGCAGGCAGCAAAAGACCATGAACGTTCAACATCTTGAATATCTGTGTAATTTTTTCAATCTGTTCACAGCTCTTCTTCTTTTTCCAACGGATACAGTGTACAATGTACATTGTACATGTGTCTGTACTTACGTAACCTTCAACTTTTGCACAAGTATACGTGTATGTATAAAGTATATGCAAGTATTTGGATTTGGAATTGGACTTAAACTTACACTTGGACTTGGACTTGATCTGATCAAGATCAAGCCTACGCACTTCATTCAGTGTTTTCTCTTGTAAAATCTTTTCTAATCTACTCTACTCACTCATTGCCACTTCCAATGCCATGGTCGTTGCAATGCTTCCAGCTTCTTCTTCTTCTTATATATATTCTTTTTTTCTCATGTACACGGAAATGACAGTGTGAGAGTTTTTTCTTCATACCCTTGTTATACAACTGTGGTATTAGTATTCAGATTGTACAGCTTGCAGAGGCCGTTTGGGAGAAGCGCACACAAGAGTGCGTAGACTTGGATACATAAAAATCTCTGAAAGTCTCTGAAAGTAAAAGTACAAGGAGAAAAAAGAAAGATCATGATACATGCAATACATAATATATTATATATTGCATAGCATTTACTATATACTATAGTGCACCGAGTTGCCTCAAGTCCTCAGGCGAAAGTTACACCAGAGAGAAAAGAGCAAGATGCTATAAACAACATGGCATTTATCAGTACGTGAACATTGCACAGTGCATCATGTACAATGTACACACACATGCTGTATCATGCTGTATCATATTGAGCATGAAGGAATGTCCTGGGGTTAGAATTGCTTTTAACGGATTTTGATCTCAAATCCAAAATCTGAATCTGAATTTCGTCCAGTATCCAGTATCCAGCACACACAGATAGGATACAATGTAGAATGTAGAATGTAGAGTACACTGTAAAGGGCATCCTCTTCAATTGTCTCAACTTTCTCCACCATATGTAGAGCAATGAGAACAATCTGTTACACAGAATACGATACACAAGACAATGCATGTTAGATGTGTATAAGTAAAGGGGAAATCGGATCATTTCTTTTTCTTCCAAATGCATATAGCTCTGTTTCATTCTTTTCTATAGTGCAATTTGTCCTTTGTCCTTTGTCTTAGTCTCTAAGCGAGTATTATTACACATGACTCTATTATGCAATATACTGAATGTGTATAGTACAGATATTTAGTAATATGTACAATGTACAATGTACAACGTACAGTCAAGAGATTCGACAGATATTCAGTCCATAAGAGTCCACTAGTGTATTGTATTTTTTATATGAGCTCCCTCTGTTTCCGTATGCTTGGGTGAGATTTGACTTTGACTTCATCCTCAATATGTTGCTCCTCTTCCTTGTCTATACACTATACATTGTACTTTGTACTTTGTACATATAGCTTACAGAGTTCATGTTCGTTTAGGATGTGGAGGAACATTGAAGCTGGAATTCAAAAGTCTTGTGTCTTGTGCTTTTACTTGTTCCTGTTCTTGTTCTTGTTCTGCGTATCATGTGTGTATTCTCTCAATTCTCAATTCTCCATTCTCACAGTCACATCTTTTACTTGTTCTTTTAGTTTTCTATGGCTAAAACTATTTTGTCTTTAGTTGGAAGGAATCACAGCCACAGTTAGACTTGTACTCCAAATTCCGAATTCCGAATTCCAAGTCTCTGTACTCTGTATTCTGTCCTCTATACTGTATACTGTATACGCTGTACTCGGAACTGAGAACCTCTCAAGGGGACTCAGAATGGAGGATAGACGAAGAAAAAACGGAGGAGAAGAAGAAATCTTTATTTTGCCCTTTCTCTTCTTTATTCGTACTTTCGATGCTTTTGCGATGCTGGGAACCGATCGTGGAGAACGTAGCGAACGTGTGATTTATGATGATTCTCTCATGTGACTCTCTTGTCCTTTTATATGTACTGTATGCTGTACACTGTACACTGTACATTGTACACTGTAATGCCAAGTCACTTCCATTCCCTTCATTCCATTGTACTGAATTGTACTGGATTGTATTTTATATTGTATTGTATTACTGCGACTGTATAAATATGTATGGAGCTGTTGAATGTTGCAGTGTGTAGTTCCAAAAGACAGAGAAAATAGAAAGTGTATTGTCTTCTTCTTTGTCGGCACTCGGTGCTCGGTCCTCGGTCGACTGTCTTTTGAGCATGTGGACTCAATTCGGAGCTCGCGACTCTCAACTCGCAACTCTCAACTCTCAACTCTCGGCAAGATCGTGAGAAGAAGAAAGTAGGAAAGAACGGATTGTGTCCCTTCACACCAATATAATGGCAATAGTATTACACATATTACCCCTGCCATACAACACACAACATACAACAGACCGTGCAGCAATGACTCGTAAATGCTGTAGAATGCTCCACTGATTTCTCTTTCCCTTTCTCTGACCGTTGACCAGTAGCCAGTAGGCAGCAGCCAGTGAGAAAAAGAAAAGGGGGAGAAAATCTTATTCTGATTCTAAACTCCACAGCTCACAGTCTACAGTCTACACCCTGCACATTGTACATTGTACATTACAAAAAAAGTTCATTGTATTGTAAGTTGTGACTGGTGGTTTTATTACGTGGAGTGTAGAGTAAGTAAGTAAGTAACGCGCTGGTTGGAAGTTGGAAGTTGGAAGCTGGAAGCTGGAAGAAGAGCATCAGCACCGGTGCCACTGATAACATAACTTCGTTTCCTTATAATCGTAACATGTTCTTCCTTCGTGGTTTCCCCACCGACACTTGCTAAAAAGTTACCATGTGTACTTGTATTGGTACTGGTATTGGTATTAGTGGTGCTGTTGGTGTTGGTGTGGGAGTGGGAGTGTGAATGAGGAGCTAAATGACTATCACATAGACATTTCTCTTTTTACACAATCTTTTGTGTTTTCTACTTTTTTACTATCTACTATCTACACACAATGAGAAAGTGTCAAGTACCAAGTACCAAGCTATATCTAATACCCACTACACAATATACAATATACAATATACATTATGCGTGTTACTACTTACTTTTACATTCGGAAAAGATGATTTTTTATTTTTCATGTCACATAAAATGACCAAAAGAAGGTTAATAAAATCATTAACTTTTTGCCCAAACTTTTTACTTAATGAGGATAATAAAACGTGATAAAATTCAAATGCAAATGCAAAAATTATATATAACGTCAGTAGACAGTACGTTCATTAAATTTAATTTTTCGACAGTGTCTTCTTTACGAGAGGGTGAAAGTGTTTATAAACTCAATATAAAATTGATATCATACAGATGTTTAAAAATTAGAATCAAAAGGAAAAAGAGAAAATTTTCTGCTGGGAATGAATTACAGCTGGAGAGTGCAGTTTTGTATTTTGTACAGAATCCCGAATTCCATCTCTTTGTATGCTATTCTGGATTTTATTCAATGTATAATGCACATGGTCCTCCAGGCATTTGTACATTGTACACTGTACTCTGTATACATGTATAATGTATAGAGCTCTTGTAATACAATCAAATAAAATGACGGTCTTTACTCTAGAATTCAGATTTAACGCGCATTTCTATTTGTTGTCCTCGTACAGACGTGGAATTGTTTGTGTTGGAAGTTGTGGAAGTGTGGACATGGAAACATTAAACATGGAACAATTTCAAAATATGGTGACATGAGGAAATGAAAATGAAAATCAATGTTGCGTGTCTCATTCTCTCAATGGGCCTCGTTATGGTATTTATCCTCTCCATTGTGTCACTTTAGCATTTACCATTTACCATGTAGCAGTACAACACTCTCATTTACCATTTACCATTTACACTCTCATTCGTCCAACCAACCAAAACCAACTAAAACCAACCAACAGAACCAGTGAAAACAAACAACATTTCACATTTCAACTTTATCTTTCTCTATGAATTTTCTCCTCCTGTTTTGTCAATTCATTTTTTTTATTTCTTTCATTTCTTTCTTTTTCTTTTGTATTGTGGATAATGAGCGGCATTAGTGATGAAATAAATAATACACTTTCCATTGTTCACTGTCACCTGAGGAAAACATCGGAAGAAAAAAAGGCATGTTTATAAAAAAAAATAAATAAAAGTGCATCTTACATTCTAAAAATCATTTCTTTAGATATTCTGATTCTGTTTTTCTGATTTTCTGACCGTGGCGAACAATAGCTCTGATTATTATACTTTTCTTTAATTTTTAAACGAGTACTACATTTTTTTGATTTTCAATTCAATCTTTAAAATATACAGTAGAAAAAAGAGGTATAATATGAATTTAAGATTTCTTCCCAACAACAAGGGAATTTTTAGTACTTGATTTTGTATTATTATGCAATGAAAGTATATAGAATGGGGAATGAGGAAGCTCTCATATTTCATATTTCATGTAGTGAGTCTACTGTAGAACGGTCACTGATTTGTGAGTTTTCTGAGTATAATTTTGTACAAAAGATCTATAAAAAAACTACCGTATAAATTTTATTAATGGCCTCATATTTAATTTAGCTGCTTTTCAGCTTTTTATGTCCTGTATTGATAAGTCCAATATCAAAAATCCAAAATCCAAAATAATAAGGATACAAAATACAAACGAATATGAAAAGAAGTTGTTCATTCTTCATACCAACCCCAAAGACTCAGCTCTACCCTACACAACACGCTGCACATAATATATTGTACATTGTACATTGAACACGGGCATTTAAGTTGAATGATTCAATTGACAAGTAATCATATAGAACCATTCTTGTCTGTGAAACTAACTAATCGCCACCTCAACTACGCATACGTAAGTACGTGTTACTTACACATTACACATCTGTTTGGTTTGAGTTTCGAGTATTGAGTTTTGAGTTGGTTTGTCCTCGCCTCTTGCCTAATACCTACAAAATTTAGATTTAGTTGGTCCTACACGTGGAAATCGGTAAAGGAGAGCAAATGAAAAAATAATAATGTGCAGAATACATATGTATAACACGTTACACAACTGTTTATCTCCACACGTAGATAGAAAATAGATATACACGTTAGAATTTTTTTGTAACTTGGGATGTACAAGAAAATTAGTCTTATACGTATATCTAGAAGGTACAACTTCCAACGTACAATGTACCATGTATAATGACTATTGAGTATTCATAACAAAAGGGTGGTAACAAGCTCTAGTGCTGGATGAATGAATGGAATGGAAATTTAAAATCAGACATGGCTCAAAATAACAGGTCTGTGAAAGAGAATAAAAGATGCTCATTTTGTATAATTTATGTATCATCCACAGTTGTGCTTGTGTACTGTGTATGTATTCCTATTCCAGGAAGATGAGCATTGAACATGGTACAAAAAGAAAGCAAGTATACTTTATACAATAGTATTTGTAGTTCGTAGGTATATGCCTATTCCTACATATGACAGCTATTATAATTGATTCCTTTTGTACTTTTTTGTATTGACTGCTTGTTGATGGCTCTACGGCTCCTTTCCTTTCCCTTCTCCATTCTCCATTCTCTATTCTTCATAAATATGTATTGTTCCTTTCACCCGATGATATAAATATTCTATTGGAGAGGGAAAAGAAAGCTTACAGTGTACCGTGTACCGTGTGCACAGTTTAACACAGTGTGATATATAGCTAGACAACTTCTTGTTTTCATGTCGAAGGATATCAGAGAATTGAAGGGTGAATGTATCACTCTAGGTTTAGACTTGAGACTTGAGACTTGAGACATTGAAAAATGTCTCTGCTGGATTTCATATTCCTTTCCCTTGTGTGTAATGCATGTGGGTGTATTTTTTGAAGATATGAAATGCATCACTACCTTTTATGCATAAAAGTTGACGGTGACAGCATACTCCTGATTTCTTGTGTAATAAGCAGTGAAAACTAAACTGCTATTGATTTCTTGAGTTTCTTGAGTTTCTTGAATTACTTGAGTTGTAGGCGGACCTGGTTTGAAAAATTGAAATAAAAATACATACAATGTGCTTAATATTTTCATATTAATCAGCCAAACAGTAAAAACGGATATCAAATTACATTTAAATTAGTACTGTTTTATTCCTATTAGTATTTTGCATCTTAAATGGCTAATTTGTTAGCACAAATATTCTGTTTCGTATTTAGTATTTACCACACCAAATTTTAGTGTCAACTGTAAGTTTAAAATTAATTTAAGCCGAAAAGTTGTTATGTAGAAACAAATTGCGGAAAGCCTCGTACGCACTTTTCCCCTATGTATTGGACATGGGACGTGAACTTAAATTTACTCCAGTCTAATTTCTAGCTTCTAGCTTGACTACTTGGCTGTTGAGTTGTAGGTTGTAGGACTCACGTTGCATTTTACTCGATACTATTCTCCATTGGATTTTAAATACACAGAGGACGAGGATAATCCAAGGCAAGACATCCTTCCAAGGCTATAAATTTGAGGTTGGGGATTGTGAAAAGAGATTCGATGCAAGTATTAGTCAATATTAATAATGTCTGTGTAGATGTGGATGTGTATTTTAATGTATAGACGGACTAGTTAATAGTTAATATCACATACACAACCTTCATTGTACATTTTACTTGTAAGTATATACAGTATACAATATACACCTCCGCTGACACATATTGCACATTGTACACTTTACATTGTGCATTGAACATTCAAGATAATGGAGTTTCAGTTTTCAATGAACTGGAATGAGAATTGCTAACACATAAAGTTATGCAGTTAGTACTTGAAGCATATGGAATGTGAACGTTATACGTGGATGAGCGAATTTTCTTTGAATACACACATATATTACATTATGCATTATGCATATAATATGATATATAATATATAGGCCGCACTTAGAAGCCACCGAACAAGAACACACAAGACAGAAAAGAACGACACGTGTAATAAATGTAAATGCCGTAAACTAGAAAGTGGGAACCAGTCCCTAAATAGAAAATACAGTACAGTACAGAAAGGGAATAGATAGATATAGAGGGAACACGAGGATTTTATGCTAAAGTTGAGCGAGCGTGTTTGAGACAAATTATTGAAAATTGGAAATTTACTCCTGTCTTTGAGTCAGGGCGGTTGCCTATTGCCTAGTCACTAGTCACTACACATTACACATTACACATGCAGTCCCATGTAAAATGTACATGTAAATTTAGCTGTGAATGTAACTGTAAATTGTAAATGCACACGAGTTGAGTATTCAAATTCAATATGCAACATGCATATGGTACGTATTACGTTTTATGTTAAATTTCGCACCCTTTCTCAATGCGTCTCGAGTTTCGAGTCTCGTTTCATGTCTTTGAACAAGGTCCATTAACAATATATCTAGCCTCTTCTGTGCATTCTTTCTCCGTTTCGCACCATTCTCTCTCCATTTTTTTCACTCTCTCTCACTCTCCACACTCCCCCTTTTCCTTTCTTTTCTTTTCTTATTATGTAATTTTTCCTTTATTCCTTCAAGTTAAAGCAGTACAATATTACTGCTACTGCTACTATTGACTAGTGACTATTGTATTGCTATAATCCCCTTGTATCACACAAAGGTCATTCATTACAAGTTACAAGGTAGTTGGAATTCATTTACATGTGTCGAAACATGAGTTGAAAAGGCATATTAATTTACTCGTGAACAAAGTGAATAACGATTCTTCTTCTTCCTCTTTTTCTACTGTAAAAAATAGGTTGTAGGTTGTAGATACAGTTTGGTTGGATTCTCCTAAAAGAAATATACAAAATACGAATATATGCATGGCTGGCTGGTGAATTTTACAAGTTGGTAGTTGTTGTTTGTTGGCGTGTGAAGAGGAAAGGGGAAAACACGTGTTTACCTGTTCCTCTCTCACATTTGTCTTCTGTTTTCTGTCTTCTCCTGATATTTTTTTTATTAGATCACGATCATCCTGCTTTGAATTTTAAGTAGCATCTTTTGAACCTTGAGTCTTAAAATAAAATATGTAAAACGTAAAAGGTAAGAAAATACCCGTATTTATTAATACACTAGAAGCAAGAAACTAGGAAGTGGATACTGGATGAAAGGATAAAAATAAAAAGAATACTTTCCATTTTATTTTTTTACCCATCCGGAAATACAAGTTGGAAAGTAAACTGTAAAATGCCACCGGTTATTTTGTAAGTATATGTATGTACATACATTTTACATGGGTGTTATGTTACACAATTTTTGTACGTGTGCCACGATACCAGGATCAGTGTTGAATCTCAAACTATGTAGGAAAAGAGGAAGGATTTAATTGAATTAAATTTGATTGTTTTCTCCTTTCTATTACAAAGGAGAAGAACGGACCATATCCAAATACCATAGCCAATAACCGCATTCTGGTACAAGGCACATGGCAAAACTGGACCAGACCAAAATATGTTGTATAATGACCGTGAATTGCGGTAGGATGAGGAAAATGGAAAATTATTTCCATGTAGTCTCCAACCAAATTACTCCCAAAATTCACCATTCACATGTTACATATTCGATTGAGTAGACCACAAGAGTCGTAGCTAAATCCAAATGACCAAAATCAGAATCCAACTCCAAGCCTAATCAAATTTCACTGGAAATTCATGAATAATAATAACCACCGCAAATGCTGAATATCTAGAATGTGTAACGTATAGATAAAAGCTAAAATGAGATCATTGATTTTGATTTTTGATACATCAGCTCCATGCCGGACTCTTACTTTCAAAATGATAAAAGTTCAAAGTACTATACAAGCTCTAAGCACCAAGCACAGTCAAGCCTTTAGGTTATCAGTGGTAAAAAAAGGAATGGATTATGATTTCAATGCCAATTATATTTACAATTCCCCGCAAAACAAACCACAGAATAACTCAAAGTACTTGGACAACTATGTATGATACTGAATTGGAATAGGATGTTTTTAGTATAGAAAACATGGGAACCATTGCATATTTTGCATTTTCCATAGGCTTTCAATCGTCTATTTCATACTTGAATACTTGAATGTAGGATTGAATTTTAGATTTGAGATTTGAGATACTTGAGGTAGTCAATCGGATTTACAGATACATGGAATTACAGATTACAGTAGGTTACGTCAAGGAATTTACTTTCTTCTATTTACATAGATAGATAGAGTTCAAGGTGCGTAAAGGAATGAGCGATTATAATATATTAGTTACTACTGTACTGGTGTATGTATAATGTATAATGTATAGTTTAGCAATAGAAAGGATCTGAACGCGCTTTTGTCATGTTATGTTTACAGTTTGTAGTTTGGAGAATGCAGTACAGTACAGTTGTGAGTAGTGAGTAGTGCTTAATGTACCGGATGAATGAACTAAATTATTATCATTAACCTATCAGGAGAGCTGTCGGTTGTCGGTTTGTGTTTTGTGTGCTGTATGTGGTGTGGTGTGCTCGCACAAATACTAACAAAACTTGGTGAACTTAAATGCATGCAAGACAGAGTTTGTAAATAGTAAATACTATTACAATTCACAATATTACAATTTACAAATGTCATCAGAAACCAGAACCAGAAACGTTTTGTAGTTTGTACAATGTACAATGTACAACTTCACATGACGCTAAACTAAATATGTAACGATATACGTAAGACGTTAGTGTAGAAATAAATCTAAACGGGGAGACTACATAATACTAGGTACATTTGTTGTACACGCCTGTAGTTAGAAGAGAAAGGGTAAGGTGGATGGAAAGTATAGAAAAAACAGTATTCACTTGACTTTATCACTAGTTCATACGACGTCTTGTTATCGCCAGAACATTTCCGTCGTTCATTTAATGTGTCGAGCTAGCACACCTTCCTTCCCCTGACAACCCTTGATGAATGAGAGTTTGCATGTACTGGCACAGTATAGAATGTACAATGTACAAGGCAGAGTAAACACTAAACACCAGGTATGCAGTGTACAATGTACAGTGAACAGTGCAGTCACAGAAATTTACAAGTCAGAAAACAGAAAACAGAACTCAAGCAGCGCCCGTCATGTACCCTTTTACAAATGTGTACTGTCTACACAATCCAATCTGCCCCATGATGACATATTCCACCCGACGTTTCTGTTACGTGTATATATTACTCATGTTTTAGCTTGTAGATTGTAAATTGTAGATATTAGTATACACGTGTAACTCTCCTCTTGCTTTCACCTTTCTCTCTCTCCCCTTCTCTCCAATCTCTAATCTCTCACACATGACGACAATTTTAACACAACCTCAATCTTACTGTACTATTTCCATGAGTAAAAGAACCAGAGAGAGAAATAGAAAAAGAGCGAGAGAGAAAGAGAGAAAAAGAGAGTCGAGAAATGTAAAGAGTAAAGAACGGTGTTTTGAGAAAACCGGAAGGAAAAGAGCAATATTTTGTCATTAAAGGACTTTTCTAGGCTTATTGAAACGGAGTAAGAGGGAACAAAGAGGAAGAAAGGCTCATAATTCCCGACACTTGGGATGTTTAATTGCTGGAATTACACTAATGGACTTAACACAACTTAAATTTTGTGTTAATTATTATAGATGGATCCTTACAACTTACAACTACAAAACAAATGGAATATGTCATCTTTAATGTGTGAATAATTCTCTCTCTCAGACCTTCTAATTTCTCCATCTTTACATTCGAAATACTACTTTGTACTTTCTATACATCCAGCATACAAATGCTCTATACAAATTTATTATTACCCGTATTTCTATGACTTTCTCGATTACAAAAGATAAGATTCCAACTTTTTATATTGAAATTTCACAGAAAAAGACACATTTTTACTCCTTTTCTTAATTTTTACGCAAAGGCATAGTAAATTCATATTAAGCAACTATCGGCTATCGAAATACGTATCGATACTATGTAAAAAGTTAAAAAAAAACAAAAGGTAATAAATAAATAAAATAAAGCGTATGATGAGGCCCTGATTCAAATTTGAAAGAAAATACTATTATCTGTGCTGAGAACACAAAGATGATTCCCTCAAAAAAAACAAGCTTCAATAAATTACCTTTAGGAAGATAGGAAGAAAATTCAAAGATGATTTCCTTTCTTCTAAATTCTAAGCTATTCTTCTCACTACACCTTTCTTTCTACGTGTATTTTCCCCATCATATTACTCTTCTACAAGACTCTAAAAAGGGAGCAATAGAAGATAGAAGTCATAGTTATGCAAGTAAGGCCAATCCTTATTGCACCAACTCTATTATACTAATACAGTGGTACACATGCAATGAAATGGAAGAATAGATGCACATCTGTATCTTTGCCTTTGTAGTTTGCCTTTGTAGATCACATAGATACTTTTGAACTTAAGGACAGCAAAGAAGTGGAGGTTGTAGGTTCTAGTGAAAATAAAATTCATGCGTGTTTGAAATGCATGGAATTTCCCTCTTCTCCTGTCTCCCATCATAACAATAACACTTGTTTAGTATCCTCTCACCCTCTCCCTCCTCTTTCCTTCTTTATAACTTTATATTTTATATGCTATTGTACTTTGCTCGTACAATACACGCATTCCAAGGGCGTAAGTAAGACATGTCCTACGTCTTACATCTTACATCTTACAACTGCAACTACAACTACAAATTCCAGTACAAGTACTCGTAAAAATACGCACACGCATACGAAGAGTAAGAGCAATAGTGTATGCCGTTGAAAATTACTATATAAATATATAACGAAGAAATAAATGCAAAAATATGGGAGAGATAAAACGCATCTTATCCCATAAGTATATTATGTATCATAAGAGTTGGAGGTTGGAGGAAAAGGAAAGGGTGAAAAGTGAAGAAAGAAAGCGAGAATTTCTTATTCTCTCGCAGCGCCTCAGAGCCTCAGCGTCTCATCCTCATCCTCATCATTAACATTATATATATTATATATATCCTTGACTAGGGAAATTTACATCTCAATTATTATACTGTATTATATTATTTCATGTTGTATCATGTATCATGTTATTACAGAGGAAGTATAAAGTATAATAAAGTATAAACACTGGTAAAAATTAGAGACTTGCATCTTCATTTTTCATCTCTTCATCCCCATTGCTATCGCAGTTTTCTATCTTTATCTCTATCATTATCCGGTGCTTGCACATATCTGAATTTGAAATTTGTTCAAGTAAGAAGGAAGAATGCGTTTAGTTTTTCTTTTCGTTTCTCATGTACCTAAATTCTAAATTCTAGATGCATATTAAAAATAGTAAAATGCATGAATGAAGATAGTGATGATGATGATGATGTTGAGGAGCAGTTACTTTTGTTTCGATGGACAAACACAAGGGGTTTTTAATGAATTTTTAATTGCAACAGTAACGTCAACAGTACCAGTCAGTCAAGTTAAAAACCATGCATAAATTGCCCTTTGCTCATCATCCGAATCATCATCACCCACCCTCCTGCACTCACTATAAATATCTGAATACATCACATTGTGTGCACTTGTACATTGTACAATCTACAATATCCAGTATAAACTCATCGTTACAAAATACTATTAGAATGTTGATGAGTGTGTACAATGCACATTGTACATTGTACACGCATTTCTTCCCCTCGGCTCAAATTATTAAGACTTAATACTGAAACACTGAAGACAGACTGGGTTAAGGAAATGAATGAAGGAAGGAAGGAACTAGGCAGAACGGGACATTTTTCAAAGGAGGAAACGGAGAGAGGGGAGTTTGTACTTTGTAGGTTGTAGTTTGTGTGCATTTATGTGTGTAAATTAGTATTTACCACAAACTAATTGCATCATCCTCTTTCTCTCTGTCTCTCTTTCTCTCCGCTTATCCATATTCATGTTCATGTTCATATTTGTATTCATCATGATTGAAGAAAAGATGGAGGTTTAAAAAGTCAATATGCACCCTTCTGCTTCTCTCCATTCTAAATCCACAGCCCACAATGAACTATATTAAGATTATTATTATTATTATTACTATTAGTATTACAAGCATAGTTTATCCACTCCCTTCCACTGCTGTTTACTGTTTACTTGTTTACCTTGTTTTAATTCTTAAATTAGACGTGAGTACAAATTATGTGGTTATTCCCACTCCCCCTTGTCATCCTCATAATCATCATCAGCTCATGCTTTATGCAATATATTTTACATACAAACAGAGAAGAAGGAGAAACTCTGAATACATGGAGAACAAAGTCAAGTTGCACTCTGTGTACTGTGTAGTGTGTAGTGTGTACATTGTACATAGTGCAAAATCTGACTTTTGAATGCATTTTAGTGCAAGTTGCATATGTATATTTGGTACATGACCACAGTTTCTAAGCTTGAGCAGATTATTACTAAACAACCCACAATATACAATATACACTGTACAATGTACAATGCATACTGTATACGTTTTAGTGAGGGAGAAATTTTCTACTTGATCTCCACACTCTGTTCTCTGTTTCTCGACTGTACTCTGTACTCTGCTATGAGGAGAAACGAGAATGGACGTAGAACACTCATCGATTCTACATCTAAAGTCATAAGTCATAACCTTGCATCACATCTCATGCTGTTCACTGTTCACTGTTTACTGTTCATTGTACATTCTGAATGTATCAAATTCAGCCAACCATCCGTTTCAATAGCACATAACATTACGCACATAGGTTCATAAATACTAAATGGTAAATGCATAATAATATAGCTATAAGTATACATAGAGTACACTCATTCATACCTTTAAATCCTCATGTTTACAAAGTACAAAGTTTATCTTTTCTTCTCCAGTTTTCCTGGAAATAGAAGTCTGTATAATAACAGCAATAACTATACCATTGTGTGTATGAATGACCTTTCTTTACTGTACAGTGTACAGTGTGTTAAAAAGTACATACATTTATTTCCAAGTAGATGCAAGTTGAAGTTGAAGTTGAGGAGTTGAAGACTGGGAGACTGGGATGTGTAGGAGATGGGAGAGCATGCACACATAAACTTTAAATTGAGAAAAGATGAGACAAGAAACAAACTCCCAGTTGGAGTTTGGAGTTTAAATAGGCAAGGAGTCAGTCAGTGTATAAAATAAAATACAACTGTACAGTGTACAGTGTACACTGTATATTGTATACTATAGCTAAAACGAGGACGGTGAAATAAGTTGAAACTTGAATTTACGAGCATTTACCCTCACTGTGAAAAGGAAGAGAAGGAGAGAATTTGACTGACGAGAACTTCTCTCTCTCTCTCTTTTCACTTGTGCTTTCTTTCTCTCCTACTCTTCATGTGTACATATATAATATACAGATATGCATATGCATATGTATACATGTATATTAACCGTCAATTCGAGTGGATGTAATCGAGAGAACAAGGAGAAATTCTATTGGGAATGACGAGAAAACTGTGGAACGTGGAATGTAAAATGTTGGTGTACATTGTACAATGTACATGTTGATCTACAATCTACATTACTTCTTTTGCTACCATGCTTTTACTTTTACTTTCCTTATTTCTTACTTTATTTTTTATTTTATTTTCTACTATCTACAAAAATACAAGATACACACACATATAAATGCGTAGACACTTATTTATTTTCTCTTAAATTTGTGATTCTAAAACCTCTGCGTTTACACAGGAAAGAGTATAGAGTATAGAGAATGCTGAGAAATTTGTAGAGTCTTGAGTCTGGACGATTTTTCTAATTGCAAATTCCGATTTGTTTATTTATTGAACGAATGCAGGAAAGAATCAGCATGTAGCTTGTGGATAATGTAAAATGTAAAATGTAAACCAAATTCTGTCTCCCAGTGCAAGTCGATAAATAAGAAAAATCAGAATTGGGAGATGAGAAATATCGTACGTCTTTTTGTTTCAACTTTCAATCTTCAATCAATCGCTGAACACTCAACATGTTTGTATTATGGTTGTGCTGCTGAATGCATATTTTTGTCAGTACATACTTTAGTACTTCAGTACAGTGTACAGTTTTTGCAATTATAAAACGAATCTGAATAGGATTTACACTCTCCAAGTAAATACAAAAAAAACTACAGTTGAATCCTTTTAATATTTTACACAGATTACAGATTGAAGGATAAGTTTATAAAGTATTTATTAGATGGGGAATTTCATAGAAAAAACTGTCATGCATATCGCGTATCCTTTATCTATACATGTACACATGTGCAAGTAAATCCATGTTTTGTTTTAAAGAGAGACATTAGTATTTGGTTGGTTACAAATCAGGAAAGGAAAGTGTCGAGAGGTTTTTTTCCCCTTTAAAACTATGGTGACAGAAAAAGAAGTCGAGGAGGATCACAACGGAGGGAAAAGGGAAAACAAGTGGTAATAATTGAAATAGAAAGGATTGGATGGGGAATCGTATTTATACAGGGAGACGAAATGTTTAAATTGAAGTATATAGATATATACGTGCCTCAATGTATAGTGTGTGAAGCAGAAGAGTGACAGAATGAGAATGTCAGAGAAAGTCACCAAACTAAACCAAACTAAACTGTATAGTAAATAGTAAAGCCAAGCCAAGCCACGAGGAAACTATTACTATTTAGTGAGTGTGTCACCTCTTGTTTCATTTCAAAATGGAAATGGTTCCGGGGGACGACCGAAAAAGCCACAGCCTAAAGGAGAAAGAGAAAACCTTCTCATATTGGAACTTGGAACCAAGTACCTTTGATTCAAAGAGAGAGATCGGAGCAGGGGGTCCAAAACCCGCAAAGACAGATTCAATCTCTCGCTTTTATCGAGTTCCATAATCATGTTCTGAGGTGGTAACTGACTTTGGTTTCACAGTGTTCTTTTCTCTCCCTTCTCCTTCTCCTTCTCTGTCTTCACATCGTCCTTCAAATTCAAATTTCTTTTCACTCTCTCACTCTCTCCTATTCTATTCACCATTCACCCTCTCCTTCTCAACCTTTCCTTGTCTTCCCTGATGCATGCATAAAACATTAGTTGAGGATTTTGGTCATGTGAAACTTTGATTTGGTATTGGACTTGGCCCTGAAATTCAAATTCCAAATTCCAAATTTGAAATCAACGGAGCAATCAAATGAGCTATTTCATTCAACATGTAGAAAGGAAAAGACAACCAAATACTTGTACAGCTCACAGTTCAGATTTTGATTCAATATGCAAATCTAATTGACCTTTTTAATCCGTCAATTCATGGAGAATCCGTCACAGTTTCAAATTCCTTTTCACTCCTTCCTTTTCTAGAATATCATGTCAAACTTTAAACTTTTGTGAGCAGTCTGCTACTTTTGTACATCCAAAATCCAAACACTGTGGATTTTTAAGGTGTCCAATGTTGAGGGTGAAGGTTAAAATTTGACTTAATGCTTAAAGTCTGGAATCAATGAATGACAAAAAAACAAATAAAAAATAAATTGACAAGTAATTTGTTTGTTTTATTTTTTTTTGCGAATTGATACACAAAATACAAAATACGGACAAATGTAGAAATCAAAGATGGGAGTTTGCAGATCATAATATGAATGTGTTGTTTTTTGCAAAAGCGTTGTATTTCAAAAATCTGCATTTGTTTTACATGTCTTGAAACAGATGCGTTGAATTTTTATTTTTTATGTTTATTTTCATGTTCAAGTTATGACATGTGACTTATGGGAAGGATGTGTTTGTTTGTTTTTATGCACCATTTTATATTTTATGTCCACGGTTTTTACCCGTGTCAAAACATGTGTATTGTGTATTGTGCATATAGTACATGTACTTGGAACGTGGAAACAAACGTGTTGATTTTTACGACCTGTTTTATGATTGAACATGACAATTTGAATTTTGACTGCCGTACCAATGTCTCCTAGATCCACAATCCACACTCGACACTCCATACTCCATACATCGCATACAAAGTATACGCATAGTATTTCCTTTGAAATGAAGGAAAGAAACGGTTACAACAATAATAATATTGCCGACTGTCAAATACCAAATATCATATCTCCTCTTGAAGAAGTGGAAAGTTTATACGTGTTTATCCGATTGATTTTCAAAACATATAACTCACACAAACTTTAACAATGTTTGCAAAATTTTTAGCACGTACATGTATACCCCAGTTTTCAAAATATTTACCATTTACAGGAATCCTTCTTCAATCCTCCATACAAACTTGATACTTTCTGTATTGAGTATTGTGCAAAAATGGGCTTTCAGAAATCGCAGCAGTTGGCATGAAGCATCGAGGAGTTTGTTCTGCAAGATAAATGCAGTGAATCTTTACAATACAATATACAAAATACAAGATCCAAGGTAAAAGGTACAAGGTCTTCACATCTGTCATCTTTTTGGTCTGATTCTACATTCTACATTTTACATGTACTTTGTGCATGTTGTGGAATATTTTACACATCCTGTATTGTGTCTTGTGTGTTGTATTTTATGAGACCAAAAGTGAGCAAGGAAGGACACCACGATCTTTGTACGTGTTGATCCGGTGTCTCATTTTTAGCCCGTGTGTTTGTAGTTTGTATACATCTTTTGGTATGAGACGGGAATATGTAAAATATACAAAGATACAATGTGCAATGATAATAATAATAATTGTACTACAAACTACAACTATGTACATTGTACATTGTACATGCTTTCACTTTTTCACGCTCAAGAAAAGTGAACAATCTTCAACATTTTCTTTAGCAAAATGCAGGGCAGCTGGAAATGGAAAAGGTAAAGAAAGGCAAAGGAAGGCAGAGGCGTGAATTTTCAAGTCAAGTAAGCGGAAAAGAATAGAGAGAGAAAGAGAGAGATGAGAGTTGGAAAGTTAAACTTGAAAAAAAAGTCAGAGTTTTTCCAGAATAATGCTCATGAAGGAGATGAAGAAAGTGGAGAAGGAGGAGGAACGACAAAGGCAAAAGTTGAGAGAATGAAATAATATTCACATAACAGCATTCTACATTCTACATTCTACATGGATGCATTGAATGTACATTGTACATTGTACATATACATTGAAATAAGTTGAGAAGGTCTGTGTCTGTGTACTACTGATTCTGCCTCTGCCTCTGCCTCAGTCCACAGTCTACAGCCTCGACTCTTGGGAGTAATATTTGCAGCTTCTCATTATGAGCAAGATATGCCAGATGAAAATGTATATTGAGTGAGAGTGAGAGTTTTGCAATAACGCCCTTTCCCTCTTTCTTTCTTTCTTGCGTATACTTTAACTACTTACTCGTCTCTATTTCTGTTCTGCCCTCATAACACATCCTCCTCCAGATGCATATCCAAATCCAGTTTCAGTTCCAGCTCCAGCATTTTCTCCCTTCTCCAACAACATGTTTTCTTTGCATGGAGTAAACACAAGACAGTGGAAAAGTAAGACAGACTCTTACTTACTTTCTCTCACACATGTATTTTTAATATACATTATACATGGACTGGATTGTGGATGGTGGATGGCAAGACAGATATGGAGACTGGAGAGAGACGCACACTTTAAAATGTGGACTTGAACCCATTTACTTTTTGAGAATGGGAGGAAAAGAGCGCGGAAAAACTCTATTAACATGTACTAGGCTCATAAGCCAGTGTGTACTTTGTACTCATATGTATAATATATAATATGAATATATTTACATGTGCCCATCCTGAATCTAGAATCTAGACCGGCTCATAGCTAAATAATACTATTATGCGTTGTGTTCTCGTCCTCGTCTGCCGTGTGTACAATGTACAATGTACAGTGTGCAGTGCTGTTTTTGGCGAAATATCTGTATCTATAATATGATGGTGTGGCAAAACATGGGATGGCTGCCGGTTTCATGTGTATGTGTGTGTGTGTGTGTGAAACTGTGGAACCAGGAGGTTGCATAATAATAATAGTCTTTTCTCATGCTTTCCTGTACAATCCAAAATACGCAACCCACATTATGTATAGTTTACATGGCGACATCTCATATTATTATCTAATCGGGAGTAAGCATGTTTATTTGCTTATAATATAATACTTAGAATGTAGAATTTAGAATTTCCAAACCCAAAATAAAAGCATTCAGCAGTCAGCATTCAAAAGGGGAAAAGATGGAAAGAGGAGAATTTTTGCATTTTATGGTTTTTTATAGGAAATAGTAAACCATGTCAAATTCCTTTTACATCCTAAATCCGAATGTAGTATTTTACTTCTGCTTAAAATTCGTATAGGTTGATATTTAATCAAAATCATACGGTTGAATGACTTGTTTAAAGAAAGTAAAATGAAAAAAAATGACAATGAAAAACAGGGATTTCCATACACCCGCAGAAAAGTACCTACATCATATATTTCAGTAATTTTGACAGTCTAGTCAAACTGAGGTCCGGCTCAAAATTACCCGATCGAATTTTTGACCATCAAAAATAAACCATTAGTTGTAAACTGCAAACATTGCATATTGCATTATAAATTTGAGACTATTTAAAAATAAGGACTTTTGCTATTTTAGTTCTTTGCTTATTTTAGTTTGCTTCAAAAGTTTATTTGCGTGCGTTCCTTTCTCTTATACACAACAAAAGATTTTTTGATGAGATGAGCTGGTGAAAAAGAAAGACAAGATTAGATCTTCATTTTCATTTCACATTTCACAAAACACCAAGTATTTGCATGCGTATATTTTTTATAATATGTAGAATGTAGAACACATATTTTTGTATACATATGACCTTTTTTCTTTTTACTTCAGTTCATAGATATAATATGAAGTCGAAAAGTAAAAGTAGAAATGCATGTGTGCATATTTTATTATACAAATAGAGAAAACGTAAGTCTGAAGTTTGAAAAACTAGTAGTCATTCATTGATGCAACTTTCTTCTCGTCTCTTATCAGATATAGTCTTTTTTTAGAGTTCCTTTCTTTCCTTCTTGTTCAAGAGTTGACTGCATTGAATTTGCCAAACAAATTTAATTTTCTTCCATTCACGCAGTTTATATTCCCAAGTTTGTGTACAGTGTACAGCGTATATTTAGCATCGTGCTCCTAGTTCCTAGTTGTTCTACATGATATCCATAAGGAAAACAGACGAAATGAGGGGAAGGGTGTAAATTGTAAATACATGGTGAAACATAAAGAAAGGAGGAATTTGGACAGTATTATTACAAACTGAACATGTGTGGATGTGTTGTGCGTCCTGTCTCTTGTCTCGTGTTTCTTGTGTTGTGCGTATTCAAAATACAAAGTACAAATATTTTCCCGGTTGTATAAACTTTATTTAGGAATATGAATGAACTGAACATGAGTTTTTGTTTGTCACTCCCCCCTTTAACTAAAGACATATATGACACTCGCTGCTCTCATCAAACAAATCGAGAATCGAGTAAAACATCCTCAGCCAAATAAAAAAGGACAGATAGAGTTTTTGTGTTTTTCAGTTTTCGTACCAACTTGACAATTGCAATTGATCTGATATCACATGTTGATGTACATAGTGCATAAGGAAAGACAGGACGAGCGTCAGATGCTCCAAATATCTTTTATAGTGATACTGACGAATTTTAGCTCAAAGGGGAAAGGGGGTGACAATACAATACAATTTCTGTACAAAGTACAAAGTACAAAGGCGTAGAGTTATTCTTATCGCCTGTACTTGATATTAAAAATTAATTTGGAATTTCTTCCCCTTTTCTACTTGTGTTTTGTCTGTTTTACTTTTCCCTTTTCTCCTACACATTTCTTACTCCGTTCCTTACACTACTGTTCTTTCCTCCTCTTCTATAGTTCACATTTTTTGCTCTATGGTTAATATAATTTTGACAATATGTTTAAAATACTTGGAAACATATTCATGCAAATATGTGTGTACTTTGTACATTGTACAGTTTACATGAATTAGGCTGAAAATGTTTGAATTTTTACATTTTACATATATTTTTACTCATGTAAAACATGGAAATTTTGCATCATGCATAGTGCTTAAAATTATCTTAATTGCCTTGGACTTCTCTTGTGGTCTAATGTCTGATAAAAATGTGTAATGTTTTAATAATGCAAATTAAGTAAAGCGTAAAACACTTAAAAAGAAGAAGTAACCTCATGTTCATATTGTATTATGTACATGTGGGAATGTGGGATGTACGAGCATTATTTCCATTTTTTTTTGTATATCTATTATCTTTGAATTTACATGGACACTATACAAAATAATATGTCTCATCATGAAAAATTTTTATGCACTATTTTTCCCCATATTTCAAGTTTATGAATCATCTTTCATGTTGTTGAAAATAGAATCTAAAGTATCAAGTATCAAGAGTACCACAAGAAGAGTGTGTTCTCGTGTAATAAAACATGTTCAAGATGTCTTGTGTAATTGGACTTATTAGTGTTTGCATAATGTGTACATTGTACACATAAAAACATAAAAAAAACTGTTATGTGCCCTTATACATGTGTGTACATCTTTTTGGAGAAGACGGATGATGTTGAGGTCATGTAAAAAATGTAGAGTAAATTGGCCTTGTGCATTTATTTTCAAAAGTAATGGAGACGACGAAAGAGGAAGAACAAAACGAGAGAGAGAGAGAGAGACAAAGAGACAGAGAGAGCGAGAGAGGAGGGGAAATGATCAAGTCATAAAATGGGAAGATAAATTGGATTTTATTGTAGTTATACCGTATTACGTATTATATGGACTGTATAATATAATATGGTAATGGGGATGATGGGAATGAGCAATGAGCAAACTGCGTACTCTGGATGTAGATGAAAGTGTACAGTGTACAGTGTACGATGCAGTGTACAATACAAGTGTGTAGTGTGTAGCCTACCAGGAAGAGGAACTGAAACTTTCTCAGAATTTTCCTCCTTCTTAGGTTTTCCTTTCGTTTTTTTTTATTCAACCTTTTTATCTTTTATGGCTTCCAAATGAAGTTCCATGAGTAAATGGGAAAATGAAGAGGAGAAAAGCATTTTGTTTTTCATCTGATTTCCCCCCTACACACTAATGTAACATGTAGCATGTAATCTTTTGACTTTTTTCACTTTCCTTGTGAACTTTCACTTTCATTCATCCACAATCCAGATACAGTCGTACATACGTACTCACTATACACTATATTATAGACACATGTTTAGCTTAACTGGAGTTGAATTTTTAGTCTACAAGTATCCGGGGGTTTTTTGGCTACTGGATGAATGTACACTGTACAGAGTGCTCTGTACAGTAATAATAATAATTATTAGGCAAGTTAGTAAAATGTAAATTTGGTCTATAAATTTCAAAGGAACATCTCGTGAAAAATGCCTCATATTCCTAATACGTAATACAATGTGCAAGCACATTCTGTGTTTTAGTAGCAACTAATAGAGGATACTACATACTACATCTTTTTACGGTTTACGGAGCCTACATATTTTCATCATTCTAGAATATTTGTTTTTGATATCGTTATAGGCATACTCTGAACTCTTACCATAAATAATATTAGTATTATTTTTATTCAATCTATTCAATAGTATTAATTATTATTATTACTGATTGCTAATTTCTAGAACACTTATTGTATGCCAATGTTAAAAAGTTGCATACTATAATAAAATACGGGCACCTTCCTAAAGTTTGTTATGCTATTCAGACGTCAAAACACAAAACTACAGCTCGTTGATAAATAAAATTTAATTTGCAAGGGAAGTACTGAAAAGTAACAGTACATATTTCCTTGAGCAAAAATTCTTCATTCCCTTGGCTTAATTTAGGTTGGTTTGGATTGGTTTTGTATAGTCTATCTTTAATCTTTAAACTGACAGGATCTAAAATTTGAATTTGAAACTCCGTGGGCTACAAAATGACATGACATCGTAGTACAAAAGTCAAGTTGACAAAAAAAGACCAAGAATGTGTTGTTTTTTTATTTTGTATATACCGTTATTGCTCGAACAATTGCACATCACCAAATAGTTGGCAAGCTTTGTAAATAGATAGAGGGATAAGCTCCCCATTACTTACAAAAGTAGTGAAATAATTTCCCAGGATGAATTTTGGTGAAATGACGGTATAAAAATATACAAATAAAAATACACCAGCATCCATTGTACCCATGTATAAAGTATATAAAGTATAAAGAATATGAATGCAAAATGCAAATGAACATGACAATTGACAATGTTTACAAAAGACATTTGTACAAATGTAGAACAAGAAAGATTTTCGGAAAGATTGTGAGAAATAGGAAAAGAAACGAGGGTGGATGAGAAAGAAATACAAGTATAGAAATATGGGATTGTCCAATTATTTCCCAAGAAACCATATCACAACAAGAAGAAATAGCTCAATTTCCTTGGTTCTCTTCAGTTCCACATACTTTTTACCCTTTACTATATACTCTGTACTCCATATCAGCTGTATGCTTGCTTGCTTGTCCTTTTCTCGGTTTTTAGTTTGGTTCAGTTGACTCTTTGCTGAGGTCGTTTTCCATATCTCTCTTCTGTTTCCTTCTCATGCTTCTCTTCATCTTCTTCTTCTTTTAACCCTCTGCTTTGACTTTGACTTTGGTTTTGGTTTTACTTTTACTTTTCCATTCGTTTAGTTTCGTTTCATCGAGTCCCAGTTGGCCATTTCGTTCGTATTTCGTATTCTTTGATCTGTCGAGCCATCATGGATTCTAGATTCTGGATCTAGATTCATATGTATACAAGTATAATGTACATTGTAAATACAATGTACACATGCACACTGCACATGCCACTCACACTACACTTTCCTAGACTCTAGACTCTAGACTCCAGACTCTCCTTTTTTCTGTCTCTTCAAACAACACATTGTACCCTGAAGGAATCCTCAAAAATCCAAGCAGGCAGGCAGGCAAGCAACAAACTTACATCATAATACAGATATTCCTATTTCCGGAATATGGATTGTGCTTGGGTGTGTTTTTGCATTATACATATGTACATGTGGTAAATCCGTTATGCAAACAAAGTCATGTGTATACACTGTAAAAGAGGAGAAAGCAGCGTGTAGGTAGTTTGTAATGCTCATATGGATTTTTTCAGTGCGTGCAGCTATGTAACATGTAACTAAGCATGTGTACAGTGTACAGTGTACAACATACAGAGTACAGCGTACAGCCTACAGTCTACAGTGTACACAAATGTGAAAGAGCATAAAACTATAAACTATGTATATATTCCTTTCCAGAAAAAAAATTGTCTGTTTGTTTATCTTGGATGGAATATTTTTCTCTCTACTTCCTTTGCTTGCGCTCATGCTCAACCTCTTTCCATAGATCCTCATATATTCTCATAGACGGAGGAAGTGGAGGAAAGACAGGGCAGAAATGGAATTGGGTCATTGCCTGTGGAACAAGGAGTAAGGAACACTTGCTTTCTTGCTTGTTGCTACTACCTTCTTAATTTGTATGCAACAACTAGACACTAGACACTTGAAGCTCTACACTCTACGTTCTACATACAAGCTGGAGAGATGCATTTATAGGGAAAATTTAGAACGGATAAAAATCTCGAATCTCGAATATTTTGTACATATGGAATATGGAAGACCCGAAATTTCCCTTCCCACTCACGTTTTTTTTCACACTTTTCCTACAAACCTCTTAACGGGCTTGAGGATCATATGGGCAATCATCTACAATCTACAATTTAAGTGTCTTGATCTCACACGTGTTATGGATGAGGAGGAGAAGAATGAAAACGAACTTGAAACCGATCGTTTGTGTGTATTCGATTAGATTCTATGCTTTTTTTATCTCTTACGCATCAAGTGATTTCTAGTCCGATGGAGATTTTAAGGCATTTTAATATTGCTTGTTTTTTAAATAATGGGTTTAGTATTATTTAAATTTGTTTTCTTTTCATGCAATTCTCACGTTTCACAATTTCTTTACACCTTTTTTAATTTACAAAGAAATAAACTTTGACAAGTGACAACTGACAACCCAAGTTGGAAAAGCTCTATTATAATTTTTAATTTTAATAAGTTCATAGTTAACAGTAAATACAATTTGCACAGAGTCATTAGTCTTCTTCAGAAAGTCATGTGTCTGACATTTTGAATTTTCCTGAAATGGCAGATCTCAAATTAAGACTGTCACATTTCCATAATCCATCCATAATACACGTACTATGTATTAAATATTATGTATTTAATGTGTATATTTTAGGGATGGAAAAAAATGAAACAAAAAAGTGAGTTTTTATAGTCATGTTTGGAGTTTTGAGTGAAACCAGGTAAATGCACGAAAAAAAAAGAATCATAATACACTCTTTACTACTAAAAAATTGACTTTATCGTGGACAACCAAGTTTAAGCATTTTGAGCTGTCAGTGTATATTTATTTTTTTTACTATTACATATTATATATTTGCACTCACAGTATTTGTGCAGTAAGTATTATGTATCTTTTGTTTCTAAATACTTTGACATCATTATCATCATCATTTATTTGAAAAGGGTTGGTTAAACTTGTGTAGTTTATACAGTAAATTTCATACTGTACTTTGTATACTTTTGTACACACAAGGAAATTATACCTGTAAAAACAGTTTCATTTATAATACATAATAATAAATTATTATTATTTTTTATCCAGTCTACAGTCTATACAAAGTACAAAGTCTTGAAGGAGCATTATGTAAGTACAAAATAAGAAAGACAAGGACGGAGAAAAGGATACACTACAGAATATTCACTATTCACTATATACACGGGAAAGTAGAATAAATGTTATTGACAGGAGTCTGAGAGAGAAATAGAGAAAGTTCGTTAGGAAAGTCAGTCTTCCATACAATTCATTCCTTAAGCTGACAACGGAAACGGTTTAAGTAAGTCGTCAAGCATCAAGAATCCAGAATCAAGAAATAGCAAAGAGCAAAGAGTAAACCAGAGAGAAAAAGAGCGAGAGAGTAAGAGGAAGATGACGAATAAGTAAACGAAAAACGAAACGGGGACGGAGATGGATAGAAAGTGATGGTGTGTGCTTTTGACTTGGGATAAATTAGAAAGCATATCGAGGCAATCATGGCAATGCTGTAATTCCAGAATTTCAGTTTAGTTCAGTTGACAGTCTAGATCCTGGATTCTGGAATAGAAATATACAATATGCACGACGTGCCATTCATTTAACATCATAATACAAATATAATATATCTAAGTATAGAAAATATAGAAATTGTTGAAATAAATGTAGGAGAGAAACTTGCCTTGCCGTTTTCAAATAGTTTTACCTCTCTCCCTCTTCTACTATTGAGCAAGAAGTGAGCCGTCAGTATATAGAGTCATTCATTCATTCCGTCAAATTAGTCATCCTTGACATCTCGCCTGTAAACTATGTACATGGTTTATGTCATGACCTTAAACCTTAAAACTTTATTTTGCAAACAACTTTACTTTAAATTGTCCCGTCTTCTCCGTATTGGGCTACAATCTACAATATTATGTTACGTCATTTAATACAATTTGTTTTGCAACCTGTCTTGCATTTTTTCCTCTAAACATGCATATTACATTACTTGCAGAAACTTAATGGAGGAGGAAACCAGGAAATGACATTTGAAGAAAATTTACATGTTTGTTTATTTTCTTATTTTACTATAATGACTATAATACGTTTTTGGGTACAGTACAACACAGAATGATGAACAACATTTTTTGCTCAAAAAACTCTTATTATACAATAAAAATGGCTTGTTATATTTTAATAATAATAAATAATAATGTTTTACATGTTTAAGCATACATCTGTATGATACATGTATAATATTTCCAACAGTGGATTCTAGAGATGAAAATAATAATAATAATAATAATGATGATGAGAATTAATAATGCGTAAATTTTTTTTAAAAAAAATTAAATTGGACTGTAAAGGATTAGAACGTTTTTTTAAAAAAAATCTAGTCCAGCCGTATTTTGCATTTACTTTTCAGCTAGTATTATATTCTGACTGAGTGTGTAAACATATAAGGAAAAGAAAAAAAAATTCATTTCCTGGAGACGTCTCTATTTCAGTTTTCCTCTTTTCCGCCTTCCTCTCTTCATCTGACTTACGGCTCGGTAAAATTTATGATTTTCTAAGCCATTTTTCATTTGTGTACAAACAGGAGGGAACAACAGTCTTTTCGGTTCCCTGTGCACTGTCTTGAGTTGTGAGACGGGAATCCGGAGTCTTGAGACTTTTGAGTTTTGACTTTTACATGATGAAAGATTTTGTCAATGTATTAAAAGCAGAGGTTGACAGGCTGCTTTATTATATTAATAGGTTTAGTTTTTTGAGAACAGGGTTGTTCTAAAATATGTACAAACATTGTATATTGTTCGTGAAGTGCATTTTTGAATAGATGAATTGTTGTACAAAATAGTATATAGCTAAAAATTACTAGTAAAAATATTGTTGATTTTATCTAAACTATAATAAAACCCGTATGTGGTGGCGTCA